>MU191607.1:11065-34525 GCA_016904865.1 Pissodes strobi
TTATATATTTACATATATTTTTTTCTTTCAACTATTCAAGTAAAATTTTGACGATGCTAAACATAATAAACGGATTCCGCACCTGATTGAGTCGGAAACTGAACACACCACACAGCATTGCTCTCATGTACTTAAGCAAATAAAGCATTTATTATTATTATTATTATTATTATTTTCAGAGGTGCTTAAACCTGGCTGTTGGCATGACCAGGCCGGGACCATGATAGGTCAACGGCTTAGTCATGTGTGAGTGTGCGCCGGACGGTTGTGCACGTGCCCAGGACTGCAACTTTCTGAGCGATGAGTTCCTTGATATTTCCTATTCCCATCTTTTCCATTTCCTTCTTTAGGTCGTTCTCAACCAGTCCCGTAGAGGATATCACCAGAGGATGAATGGTGACCTGGTCCAGCTGATAAATCGCCTTCAATTCGTGGGTCAAATCGATGTATTTAGTTATTTTCTGATGTTATGGACAGTGGAAATGGTTATATCTATAATTCGTGCAACTTTTTCTTTCTTCCTTTTGACGAGTATATCGGGCTTGTTATGTAGGATCTCTCTGTCAGTGATGATCGCCCTATCCCAGTACACTTTTGTTTGGTTATCTTCCACCTGGTCTTTAGGTGACATACTTATAGTAAGGTTCAAAATCTGTAAGCAAGTCATACTTTCTGCAGACGGCTTGATGAAAAACCTTATTTATTATTATTATTATGATTATTATTATTTTTATTATTATTATTATTATTATTATTATCATTATTATTATTATTATTATTATCATTATTATTATTACTATTATTATTATTATTATTATTATTATTATTATTATTATTATTATTATTATTATTATTATTATTATTATAAGCAGAAATTGTGGTTGCGGTATGTATTTGATACATTTATCATCTTGAAACATGAGGAGCAATAGCACAGTTCCTTATTCACCTTAAAACCAACCATCAAATTTACAATGGAGAAGTAGTTATACGATAGACTAACATTCTTTAATGGATTGGCCAGAAGAAGGAAAGGGCAAATAATACCAGCAGTATATAAGTAACTATCGCACGCAGTTTAATATCTAACTTTGTTCAAACCACAAAACAATGAGTGATTAGATCCTTACTAGACAGAGTTAGAACAATTTGCAATACATGAGAGTCTGAAGGAAGAACTACTCAACATCAAAAGCGATCTTACAGGTTAAAGAAAATGCAAAGAAATACGGAGAAGAGGTGAACACCAACCGAATAACAAGAAGAGGTGATAATCACCATTTCATACGTCAAAAGACTTTCAATCAATTTGACGCAAGTAAAGTGCAAGAGCTGCCAGTATTCAAATCAAGAGCTATATTGCAAAAATCTCTCACAGAAACACGGCCGGCAAGTGAAAGAGGTACGAGAAAATGTATGTAGTAGATACCTTGAGAGTGTGGCGACTCATACATAGAAGAAACAAAAAGACCATTGGAAATACGAATAAACGAGGACAAAATCAACACATAAAGGGGCACACTATCAAAGGCAGAAATAGCGCAACATGTCTGGTACATAAAATCTAGAATTCAGTGGTCAGAGGCGAGAGTAGTTCATAAAAAAATAATACTTATATAAACAGAATTTCAAGGAGCAGAATGACATGACGGAGTGCTTAGTAACCCATCAGTATAAATCAACAACAACAAATCAACATCTCTTGTGAGTGCCGTAAATAACAATGCTTCTCATAGTTCACCGCATATTACATTAATATATAAGCTCGTAATCGTTTGTCATCACTCACGTTACAGCGATTGAAGAATGAAGATACAAGTAAATTATTGACCCTGCGTTAAAAAAATAAAGGCAATGGCAAGTCCAAAATATTTCTTTTACTGAAAAAATATTCAGTTTATTCAATATTATTATGTGTAGGTGTGAACTATTAATGAAGTATTTGGCTATATGCTTTAAAGAAATATAAATCTTTTTTTTTTTAATTTTTGCTACTACACATTTTTTTTCTATTATAAGCGATTGAGCAGAAAATTTGACTTGACGCATTTCCTGAAGTTTAATTTGAGGCAGATCAGTTTAATTAATAAATAAATAAGAACGCAAATAACTGATCACTTATATATAGTTTCTAGGCTGCATACTTACTTTCAATATACAATAAATATATTCCTATTCCGCTACCAAAGAGAAGGATGAAAGTGAACATCCCTATTAAAACCTTGTCATAGCACCTTGCATCTCTAAGTAGAGTGATACTAGTAGCAAGAAGAGGAGTATCTTCATGGGTATATTCATTTATATTCATTTTTTCTATACAACTTGGGCATTTGTTACAATTTGTGCGAATCGGTTCCGCTGAAACAGGAAACATAATATAAATTAGTTGAAACAGATGATACCAACATTGCTGGCTAACTAAAAGTGGTCGCCAATCGATTGATCATCAAAAATTAAAATAGGAGAGTAAAAGGAACGATTTAGTTTTAAGATTTTCTTGTTAGATCATGTAGCTTATCAAAATCTGATAATGTTAGTTTTTGAATGTAAATACTTTGTGATCAGTTGAATTTGACTCTATAAATATGTGTTGAGGAAAAACCCCAACATGTGTATTAATTTATCGTTTTTCACCGTATAGTTTGATGATAACAACTTGTATGTTCGTAGTATGATTGAGGCATATTCTTTAGTCCTAACCAGTATTGTCGGTAGAATAGATTCCATTATATGAAACAATCGCTGGAAAGCAAGTTGTCACTCTTCGTCACGAAAAACGTTTTTATGGTTTTCAATTTAATATATGTTTGTCTCCGTCAATGTCAAATAAAGGAAAAATCATGTCTCTACCCCTTCAAACATATCCGCATACGCGCAATTCGCGCTGTATTCTCGCTGCCGCGCCGGTAGGAAAACTTAGATTCTGATTTTAGTGCCTGAAAAACATTCAACCGTGGAGCATCCGCCTTTGTTGTAGCTTTGCTTGAGTTTGGCGCCAAGAATATCTACCAAGTCGTAGCCCTGTTTGACGCCAAGATATTTAGTTTCCTTTTTCAAAATTTAAGTTTAGTTAGTCGAAGAAGTAATAAGTGCCTGACAAACACTCACCCGTGAAGCATCAGCTTCTGTCGCTGCTCTGCTTCAGTTTTGGTGCCAAGAACATCTACCAAGTCGTACCCCTGTTTGATACCAAGGTCGTTTCCTCATTTGTTTGCACAGATATTTAGAAAATGTCTGGTGTGTTCTCTTTTTTCAACACTGAATTAAGGGCTCTTTTGGGCGTTTTTAAGCATTTTCACCTATACAGAAATGCGGCAGCGTTTCCCCAGTTGTTGAAAATTGAAGAAGGTAAAATGGCGGTTGGAAAATTGTAGTAAGAATCAAGACAGATCTAGTCCTATACTCAAGATTCGAATAAAGTTTTGAAGTCTTATATACCTGGCCTCATGAAATTAAGTTGAGAGAATTGTAGAAGAAGCAAAGCAGCAAGGTATTTAGTGTGAACGGAAAATCAGTTGAAATTTTGAAAGAAAAAAAGTTGTTTAAATTCAGTAAAGAAAGGAGTTCATGTTAAATTAAATAATCAAGGTGTTGTGTTAGATATTTTTATTAGTGGGTTAGAAGAAGGGGGAAGACTTTTCTCCAAATGAAAATGCCAATCTTTAGTTTAAGAGTTATGCATTTCGATGAGTTCACTCATCATCATCAGACTCACACACTACTTAGCCATAATGTTGTATGTTTGGGTAAGTAGTGTGTGAGTCTGATGATGATGAGTGAACTCATCGAAATGCATAACTCTTAAACTAAAGATTGGCATTTTCATTTGTGGAGAAAAGTCTTCCCCCTTCTTCTAACCCGCTATAATAGCAACGTCACTTCAAAAATGGACTTCTACTTACAAATTTTTATTAGTCGTTAACCTGATGTAAATTAATTAGTTTTATGTGTGAAATGATTGAAAGTAGGATAGGTGAGCAAGTAAACATGTGTTGGTTTGACCTACTTGGGTACATCAGGTGTGTAATTTTGCAAAATTATTAATAACAAAATATATAACTAGATATGTTTCAATGTATAGGACCTTTTAAAATAAACTATTTTTTGGCCTGAATGGAATGTGTGTCGTGTGTGATATGTAAACAGAAAGATGATGGAAAGGTTAATGCATTCACTGAGACTACCTTAACTAAATGTCTAACAGCATTAAAAATTCGGCAAGAATATAATTTAAAATACTGTGGTGTGATTTTACCATCAGAAGTAACTACTATAGATTAAAACAACAATACAAGTAGAATTTATCACCAATTTCTCCAAAATCACTTTCTTCATCAGGTGTTGTAAAAAATTTGGGTCTTGGGACATATATAGGTGTCTACGATTTCGACATTTTTTTTTCATTAGAAAGGGAGTGTCCTATAGTCCTATAGACCTTAAGTTCAGAACGACGAACTTCCTCTACTACTTTCCGGCGTGTGACTTGAAAATAAAGAAATTTTAACAACTGATTGCCATAATATACTTGATTTGTGCATATTACATTTAGTAATTTTTTTATCATTCCACTAATATTTCACTTCGCGCATGGCTCATCAAACAAGAACTAATCGGGGGCTATCCAAACTAACACAAGGCATACCCAATTTAGCCTGAAAAGTCGAACTTTGGGGACATTTTTTCGGCACAAATGTGCGGGATCCTCCAATTTTTTTGGCTTAAACTGCTCTATAGTATACCCCCTTTCTAGTGAAAAAAATCGCGAAATCGTAGACATCTTTATGTCACAAGCCCCCCAAAATTTGAATATTATGAACTTATGTTTTATATACAGTTAAAATTTTAATATTAACATATATCTAACAGATTTTCAAAATGAATAAAAACAATAATTTTGCCGCAACATGAGGCAGCTGCACGCGTTTATATTTTCAGATTACTTTATTTTGTCACATACTTTGTCATATTGTTTATTATGGTTGTTTTTGCTTTTTTTCAGATGATGAACGGACTTTTTAGGATCAAGACATGTTTTCCAATGATGATACATACTACAGAAGAAGAATCAGAGGACAGTGATGAGAAAGGGTAAAATTTAAAATTAAAAATAAATTTCAATTTTAAATTTAGTATACGTATAACCTATATTTATTATAATTAAAATAAATTATTAAAATTTGCCCTCAATACTAATCATGTGATTTTTAATGATAATCATGAGCGGTCATTATTTGTTTAATATCAGATAAACCAAAAATTCAATTTTTTTCATTATAAATTTACTTTATTATTGTATTATTCTACTACCTTGAGTGATAAGAATTTTACAAACAAGTTATGAATCAAAATGTATTTTTTTTTTAATTCTACTGCAAAATATGAATTGAAAATGTATAGCCGGTACAGTTGTACCGGGTGGCCAACTAAGAATGGCACTCGGCTATATCTCGAAAAGTAATTATCGTAATTTCTTACGGTAAAAAAAATCATGAGTAAAGCGGCCAAGAGAAAATGTTGGAAATTATTTTTAAGTTTCCAAAATGGCCGCCAGGCGGCGTACTAGCCATCTTAAATTTTAAAACGCGCTTTTGGCAAAATTTTCTTAAATTAAAGATAGTAGAATGCATTGCCATTTTAAAGCCGAAATAAATGTGATTCTTTTTTGTTTAACACTTTTTGCTCTATCCCTTAAAGGAAAGTGGTGGGGGGTGTTCGAACATTTTTCGGAAATAAAAGTCAGTAACTTCAATGAACGGAATCTTAATAAGCTTGGGGTCGTTGAATAGGGCATTCCTTAGGCTATCAACCGTGCCTTGAGTGGGGTCATTGCGGTTTCTTACCTAGCCACTAGAGGGCGTTTTCTGACATAACCGCAAATAAATAGGATTTTCTCAAAAAATTTAAATGCAACGATACCACTTTTTTTTAAAACGAATGAGAGCGAAATGAGAGCCTAATACGTCAGTGAAAACCGCATATCCATATCTCTTACCTAACCTAAAATATAAGTAAAAGAAATCAAAGCTGGAAATAAAATGGGATTTTGGGTAACCTTTTCAGAAGACCCGTTGTTAAATCCGTTGTTAAATCCACTACCACACCATATAATAATTTACTGCTAAATACCAAATTATATTTAAAATAATTAATATTCATTCAATATGAGTGAATATTGCCTTTCTGTCCACAAAAATTTTTTTAAAGAAACTAAATAGGCTAGGGGCAACAGTTACATTATCGTTGCATTGAAAATAAGCACGAACTTTCTACCGGTGGAAAATTCCTATATTTTTTACAAATAAGGCCATAAAAATATCTCATACCTGGTGGCCAACTAAGAATGGCCGGCTATATTTCAAAAACTAGTTATCATAGAGCTTTGGGTAAAACCGGTTAAGGGAAAACGCTGAAAACTATTATTAAGATTCCAAAATGCTCGCTAGAGGGTGCAACAGTCAAAAACAACTGTAAAATTTACATTTTCTTCGTATTTCGCCTGAATAAGAGGTATCGAAAGTATCTGCATTTTAATTCTTACACATAACATCTCCTAATACTTCTTGAACTTAAACTAATATTTGTTATTATTGATAATATTATTTTATTGTTGCAAATTTCTTATTTTTTAATTAAAATAATTGTCAAGACTACTTGGGTTAGTAAACGAATAACGTTGGCAGATATCATAAAGTCATTCAATGATTAGAGTTTGAATTTTTTGAAAACCAGGCGGTTTATCGATATCAAACAAGTAATACCTTTTTTCCTTAAAAATAACCAGTTTATTAAATTATTTATTCAAAATCGTGATAAAGTTCTAAAAACATCGATGCATCCTTGCCATCCCTAATTATCATTGCATTGAAAATAAGCTCGAAACATATCAAACACTTCTGCAGGTGTAAAGTTCATTTTTTTTTCAACTATAGTCCCAGAAATATCCTACACTATAAATTAGCTGCAATCTTAATATGATTGTCATTTAGGTATCCGCCATTATATTTTTTGCGATTTAGTTTTCTACAGCATACTTGCTTTCTTTAATATGTTCGAATTTTGTGTGGACACATATTGAATGAATAATAATTATTATTGAGATTTTAAATATTATGTTGGTATTTTAGCAGTAAAATAATATATATAGTGTGGCAAAATATCAATAATTAGGATTTAATAGCAACGGGTCCACCGAAAAACTGTCCCAAAATCCGATTTTTTTTCGAGTTTTGATTTCTTTTACTTATATTTTAGGTTAGGTAAGAGATATCGAGATAAGGTTTTCACTGACGTATTAGGCTCTCATTTGGCCGCCTTTTGTTAAAAAAAAGTGGTATCGTTGCATTAAAATTTTATGAGGAAATCTGATTTATTTGCGGTTTTGTAAGAAATCGCAATCACCCCAATCAAGGCACGGTTGATAGCCTAAGGAAAGCCCTTTTCAACGAGTCCAAGCTTATTAAGATCCGTTCAGCCATTTTGAAGTTATTGACATTTACTTCCGAAAATGTTCCTTTAAGGGATAGAGAAAAAAGTGTTTGAATCGAATTTATCTCGGATTTAAAATGGCAATGCATTCTACTGTCATTAATTTAAGACAATTTTTCAAAAAACTGGTTTTTAAATTTAATATAGCTATTACGCCTCCTGGTGGTCTTTTTGGAAACTTAAAAATAATTTCCAACATTTTCTCTTGGCCTCTTTACTAATAAGTCTTTACGACAATTACTTTTCGAGATATAGCCGAGTGCCATTCTTAGTTGGCCACCCGGTACAAGAGCAAATGACCAACAGCCAATGAGAGCGCAGAGAAAGACCGATTAGTGTCTATCTACAACAATTTCCAGTTTTGCGTATATATTTTTCAAAGTTGTCTTTTCTTGTTTTTTTTTTCTTGATTTTGGCATTGCCTTGGGTTAGTTTTGTTTGGTTGCGCCCTCGGATCGAGCGAAGCGAGCGCAGGGGCATGCGTGAAGTGAGAGATTCGAACGACAACACCAGGTTGCTGCCAAATGCGCAGGTCCGAAGGTCGAAAATCGGCTGTAGGTAGACGCGAGGAGAAAGACCGCAGCTACGCCGGTGATCGTTGATCTCGCTTACGATTACGACTACGCGCAGCTTATCTCTCTCTATTATAAGCAAAATTTATTTTCATGTTTGCCAATAAGTAAACCCCGGAAAAAGTGTCTGACTTTTTGTAATTATTTTTTACTATATGCAATTAAGACGCTGCTCTGTTGAAATTTCAGCGTGAATCAAGCACTTCATTTTGTATAATTAAAAAAACAACTTTGGAGTATATTTGTTAAATGTTAACCACCTCAAAAGTATCTGCCTTATTTATTTCTGTGTTTTAAATTACCTTAACTTTCGATTGGTGTTTGTAGACCTCTGAATCAAACACTTTCTTGGGCCATATTTATTTACACCTTTTTCTTATGCGCAGTACCTGGTGTCACCAGGTAGGTCAAGCCAACGCATGTTTACCTGCTCATCTATCCAGTAAATACTACTACACAAAATTTCAAGGTGCATCAAACACTCCATGAAACGTGCGTTACTAGCTCTCCGACTATAAAATAATAATACATCTTTCAATTCACACCCTATGAATAAAATCCCACCTGCCTATGGTAATACAGTTCGCTAATTGAAGTGGTGAATTATACAGTTAATTATCACCCCCTCATTTGTGGTCATAAATGATTTAAAATTAATTGTTTATTCCGACCAATATAAGTTATTATGGTTTGCAAAAGCTTTGTCCCATGATACACTCTGTGCATATGCCGCCGATCGGTTTGCGATATTTCACAATCGATTTGAAATTATAATTTACTATTTTTAAGCAAGAGGGATACTCGGGACTCCATACTTTGATAATATTCCTACATACTGTAGCAATTTTACAGAATAGCAACTCTGATATCAATTGGTGAGCTGAAAAAATGGAAGTAAAATTTTCAAGTTAAATAAAATATATAAATATACAATTTTAAAAAATACATAAATATACAGGGTGTTATAGAATGTTATGAGGAAAAGTTAAGGACAGATTCTACATCAAAAAGTATGAAAAAAAGTTCATATAAACATGGGTTCGGAAATGCTCCGTTTTCATGATAGAGGATGTGTTAGTTGGCAAGTCTCTATGCTTAGCGAAAAAAACTGTGCGCCACTGGTTTTAAAAAAATTAGTATGGCTTCCTTAAAGCCACATTAATTTTACTGAAAAAGAGCCTCTAGAACTTTTTTCTTCTGATATACCGTTCTCAAAATAAATTTTTTTTTATTAAGCAGTGCAATATAATAAGTCCGATGACTTATTATTCTACTGCTTTAATAAAATAATTTTTATTTTGAAAACGGTGTATCAGAAAGAAAAAGTCCAAGAGGCCCTTTTTCAGTAAAATGAATATGGCTTTAAGGAAGCCATACTATATTTTGTAAAACCAGTGGCGCACAGTTTTTTTCGCTAAACTTAGAGACTTGCCGACACGAACGCCACTGATGTAAGTGCTTTAGAAAACTATTTTGTACATGTAAATGTGACCTGTAATGATACATTTGCATGCACCAAAACTCATATCAATATCTCAACGGGTTTTCGATAAATGTAAAATAAACTATTAAAGATGGAAAAATGTAAACACCCCGTATCATGGAAACGGAGCATTTCCGGACCCATGTTTATATGAACTTTTTTTCATATTTTAGATGTAGAATCGGTCCTTAAAATTTCCTCACAACATTCTGTAACACCCTGTATATGTTTTTATTTTGCATTTAGGGAATAGAGCATATAACGCCGTTAATTTTTTTTCCGTCACAGTAGGTGCCCAGTGAAAACAAATAAAAGTAGCGAAGGTTGGCAAAGAATAGAATATTATTAAGTTAGGTTGTGATGGTATTAGTAACTAAATGTAAGACATCTAATATATAATCATGTGATTTGATATTGTGATAGAAGAATTATCATGAAAACGTAGATTACCAGGAAAGATCTTTGTAATTTATTTTTCTTTATGTTCGGTACATACACAAAAAACAAATCCTATACCACTTAGTGTGCGGAGAAGACGGTAGACGTTGGACTTGAAGCGCTGTAGGTGGTAATTTTCAGGAAAGACGTTACTCGGAAATCCAATGCAGAGCGAGACAGTCCTCAACACAAAGAAGTCCCGCAACAGCGAAGTCCTAGGTGTTCACAGCTGAATCGTATCTTGATGATAAGTTTGTGACTGACGGGTGTTTCTGTTTAGCACAACTCTGGGCGGAATTATAAGTGCGCCACTTTTCTTCGATGTTCAAGATTAGCAAGGTCTTTAGTCAACTCTGTATGGAATCTAATATCTTGAGCAAGCGTTTGGGAGCCGAGCTCCACACATGGGAAAAGTATTCCAGAGATGGTCTTATCTGGGCCTTATAAAGCTGATGAAGTGTATACAACTTCTTTGCTATATCGAGTGCTCCTAGCTTTTAGGCTGCTGATTTTGGTGACATGATTACGCAAAGACATATTGTTTTCTACCTTGATGCCCAGCAAGCTTATGAATGAGCCCAGAGTCAGTGTTTTTACTGTCATTGATAAGTCATATCCTGCGGTGTTTGCTTTTTTTGATAAGACAGCTGCTCGAGTCTTTCCTGCGTTATACTGGACATTGTTTTCTTTACCCCATTCCATGATGTCGTTCATATCCTTATTGATGACCGCAATCTGATTTTGTCGCTCGGGTTGGGAACGAGCAGCGGTCATTGCATCCGCTACATGAATGAGGCTATAAAACTGCTATCGTCTGCAAAGCTTTAAATAGAATTGTTTGTCCTGTCTAAGAGATCATTGATAAATAGCAGGAATAGTCTGGAAGATAACATACATCCTTAAGGAACCCCGGCATCGATTTTAAATTCCTCCGGAAAATTTCCGTCAATAGTAATTGTAAAGCCATAGAAGCAGTGCCGTTGGTAGTCCATATGCTGTCAATTTGCTTAACAATCTGTCACCCTATCAAATGATTTGGATATGTCGAGAGCCACTGCACGAGATTCACCGTAGCTCTCTTCGGCCCACAGGTAGGTCACGTAAGTCAAGAGATCTGTGTTTGCGGAAGCCACACTGGCAATGGCTTATAATGTGTAGCGACTTGAGATATTTTAAGAGCTGATGGTTGATCAGTTTCTCCATGACTTTGAACAACTAAGGCAATTGAACGGTAGTTATTTGCAATCGTTTTTTTTGCCTTTCTTCGAGTTGGCAACTGATATGGGGAAGAAAGAATATGAAATAAGTACTATGGAGCAAGAGTATGGCATAAAACATAGATGGAGATGCCCAAATGTTCCAGATAAAATATGGTATAAGTATCAGAATATTGTAAAGAAAATTCCTAGCGCTGGTGGTCCTGATGACAACGTTAACATTTTGTATTTTTTTTTTCTGAATAACTGACTATGAAACAAAGAACCCATTTCGTTTTTTTTTTCACAGTTGTGATGGCTATTTTCATGTTAATATATTATATGTTAATATTTTTTTTAGAATAGCAACTGTTATGTTTATTATTTTTACGAAAATATACTGAAAATTTTTCATTTCTGCGTGACTATTAAACTAATAGCTACCTGGTCAATTTTTTACTTATTTTGAGAATAATACTCATACGGTTATTGACTGGTTTGCCCTCGTTCAGTAATCGAAAATACCTGTTCATTTACTGGAGTTTTATGCAATTTTAAGAAAATACTTTAATAATTATATTCTAAGATACACTGAATCTACTTTTATTGACTTCTTGATATTTATAACAGTTTAATCTACCTATGTATGCAATTTTTAACCAGATACATCAAAATCATCAAGCCTATTTCATAACTCAAAGTACAGGAACCACTTATTTGTTCATTCACTGACCCTGCTAAAATTACAAAATAATGAACGGACCAAATTTCTGCTGTCCAATCAGTTTAATTTTCAGGTTTTCCACCATTTTGTCAAGAAAATTTTAAATTTGATATGAATATTTTTAGGAATAGAGTGTTCTAATACAAGATGAACACGTTTTATGGAACTAAGATCCAAGATATTTCAAGCAAATACACTCATAGAATAAAATACTTAAATAAATAATAGCCTTAAAATGTGCAATACCTTCTTACGAGTTATTTTTTTTTTCTGAAAGGCTAGGGTCTAAGTGTTTTGTGGATCATTTTGAGATTTATGTGAAAATGCAGTTCTTGTTCTTGTTCTGGTTTTTGGCATTGCTGCAAGGCAATACGCCAGCACATTAGAGAGAGCCAGTACGGCGAGTCGGATCGGAGCTCCTGGATCCCTCGGGATCTGTATTATGACCACAACACATTTCACGTTATTTTACACAAATAAAAGAGTTCTGCTTAAACATTATTTCCCAATAGATCTCAGTATGGTTGTGTATAATATTAGTGTGACAAACAACAAAGGGCAATAAAACTCTTCTCGCTCCCGCGCAGTGGAGGAGCTACACAAAACGAACTACCTCGGATGGAAAGGATTGGTGTTAAGAGTACCACTGGAACTAATCAAAACAGAAAGAAATTGGATATTTAAATGTAAACATGATTAAAGCTTGATATGATTATACTTTAAAAAAGCGCTATCAATTTACAAATATCTGAATTTATATTAGATAGGACCGTAACCATATTTTAAAAGCGGACAAACACCCAAAACTCTGAACTCTTCATACATGTATTATGTGGAATAATATTTATAGGACATTCTAGAAACATATATGATTTAAATTTTCGGTTGAACCACATTCACAAAGCGGATCGTTTCGTATACCAATTTTACACAGATGCCCTCTAGTTAAACAATGATTAGTACGCATACTAATAATAGTTTTAATGTGACGTCTATTTATAAACGGAAATTTCAAAAATTATTTGGAAGAAGGGAAGGATTCACTTATTTGAGAATAATGTTTACCTTTAAATTGACAGCTCTTTTTCCAGTTATTATCAAACTTTCTATATATTGGTTTTTAAATTACATTGTGACAGTCCCCTTTATCCAGTTTAACCTTTTTCGATATATTCAGATCTCTCCCAATTCTAACCAGTTTATCAGCTTCTTCATTATAATACATATTTAAGTGGCCTGGGATCTAGGACATTAAAATGTTACAATTGTTACTTTAAAAATACTATTTTTGTATCCACAGTGATATTATCATTTTGCAGTATCTGTTCTAGAATTAACAGGCTCCTGCTGAATAGAACTGAGTGAGTCTGAAAAAGTAATTACGTTGTTAAGTTTCTTTTTCTCTACAACTATTAACCCTTTATTTATGGCCACCATATCAGCTGTTGGAATACACATCTCCCCAGGGAGCCTTGAAGAGAACCTAAACCCAATATCAGGAATATAAACTCCAAATCCAGTCCGTTAATCATTTTTTGAAGCATCAGTATACATAAAATTATAATTTTGCTTTTAAGTTCAACAGTAACAGCCCGAAAAGACGACTTAGCATCAATATCTCTTCGTTTTATATTAAGTTTCAATTTTTTTAACGGCATCGATTACGCGAAATATTCATATTCAAAACAGGGATACTTGGGACTTGTATACATTTTGTTATTAAAGGCAAAGAATTCTACTATAGCTTGAGCTAGAATAGGAGATGAATTTTCATTATTTACGTTGGCATCATTCATATAATAATTTCTTACTTTACGGATTAGCAAACCTAGTGGGTGCTTGGAGACTGAAGTGATCTTTGACACAAATTTGACAGCCAATCATTTTCTTCAACTGTCTAAGTCTATTTTCGATGCTTCGGCAAGCAAAAGGTTCGTCGGTTTTGATTTCATACATCATAGACAAATTCTAAGGCCTTCAAATAACATCTTATCTAATCTGAATACTTTATCCTTGCTTCATGGGCTTATAAAACCTGACTCATAATCTAAATGGGATCTTACCAAAGCATCGAAAAAATTATTAACATAGTTTGGGGGTCTGATCCCCACAAAATTCTCGTAAAACATTTTAAAGTGTTAATTCCTTTTTTCGCTTTAGTATAAGGTCTATATCTATATGGTTATCCCATTTTAATTTTTTTTGCAACAGTACCACCAACTTGACCGGATCTTTGTAGGGAATTATAATGTTATCAATGCTGATCATTGGTTTAATTGCTTCGTTCCCTTTGTAAACCAAGCTTCACATTTCTCAATGGACAGCGATAGATCCTTTCCTTTTGACCAAGAATTAATTTTCGCTAATGCTAATGCAATATTTATGTCTCTGACTATGACCTTTGATGAAAAGGACCAATTCAAGCATAGCCTATAATATAAATTCCTGGTGACATGAGTTTAAAGAGATGATTTATATAAATATCGAACAGAATTACACTGAGGTGTGACCCTTGCGGCAATCTAGTGGTTATCCAAAACGGACCCAATAATAATCCATCATTCCGTCTAGAATATAGTAATCTGTTTGACATAATTCTGAAAATCAAAAGTGCAGCTAATAAGGCAAGATCTACTGTATAGGTTACCAGATAGCGTATTCAATGACAGTGTATTATGCGAATAAAATTATGTAGTATACAAAAGAGCCAAGCTGATCAATTTAGTTCTTTTAAGAAATAACACATGACGTGCTGCTTTCTATTGTGAACAAGGAGCGTCGTTAATTTTCAGTTGTTTTTGGGCTTTGGCAGTGTGTACTACTTGTATTCTTTTAATTCAAAAAATAAATGCTCCAATTTTCTACTTAACACAAAAACAAAATAAAATACTTTTATAGAATATCTAAAATTATGCCAAAGCAAAATAAGTTATTTAAAAAAAAATACTTATTATTAAATTGCCTCAAGAAACAGCATACCCTAACGGAATCGTCCGATTTCTAGGACCTTAAATAAACTATCTAAAAAGCTCAATTCAGTGGGTTGCCGAAGAGAAACCAGTCCAAAACTTATATAGAAGATTATTATCTTTTTTTCTTAGAAAATGTTCTTCTTTATGATATTTTTTGTGTTATCTTTGAAACTACTCTTAGTGTTTCATGCTTATTAGCAAATTTTGATACCCTTTCCTAAACTTATGCATCAGAAGAGTTGTAGTAACAAATGACTAAAATGCTGAGTTCAGTGGGTTAGTTTGGGTTAGAGAAACCAGATTTTTACTTCTATATAATTAATACTAAATTTTGATACCCTTTTCTAAACTTATGCATCAGAAGCGTTGTAGTAAATGACTAAAATGCTTAGTTCAGTGGGCTCAGTGGGCTCCCGGATCCCGAAGAGGAACTAGATTTTTTACTTCTATATAATTAATACTTGACACACAAAGAAACCTCAGTACGAAACATCCATATAGAAGATATTATTGGTTTTTTTCTAGAAAATGTCCTTCACAGAGGTAGTGTTTTTCTACACTAAGACTATCTTTAATGTTTCATTCTTAATTGTAAATAATGATATCCACTTTCTGAAACTGAAAAAAATGTGACCAAGTTGATTTTTTTCAAAATTCTGCCTATTGATAGAAGCACAAAGACAGTAACAATTTTAACTATACTTTAATACGTATCAAAATAATACAAAAAAGTAAAAGTTCCATTTTGATAAACGTGAAGTTTTTTTAGTTTTCTCAGAACTTAATTATATCATTTAACGCCCTTAAGAAATAAACTGTTCAAGTAATTCAAATAATAGATACTTCAGGTTCCGTTATTTTTCAATATCTACCTACCAAAAACATGTTATCATGTACAGGGTGGTCCAGATAGCTCTTTAAATAGACATATCCGTATTATTTTTGAAAGTAGAAAGAAATGTTTAAAACAAGAGTTACATCTTTGTAATGTATACAACATGATGTTTCAAAAGTGGAAGGCACATACCACCTTTGTTTTCTTTTAATGTAATATACCACATGTTTTAATTATTTTTAATTTTGTATTACATTCTGTATATTTCTTGTATAATAGCATGTACCAAAACTTAACGATTTTAAAAATATCGAGGGTTTTAAAATTACGGAATACGATGATTTTTTCGATATAATTGCTTATCTACTATAAATGTTTACTTTTTATTTAAATGTCATGTCATTGATATTTGAAGTCTTCATATTCTGTTTACTAAATTTGGAAATAACATAGTAGGTAATTAAAGCTTATAATTAACCATAAATAAGAAAATAAATAAAACGCATAATTTCTATACTAAATGAAATCGTTGACCTCAGCCAACGATGAAATGTTCTGTATGTCCCTCATTAGTTTCGTCATATCGCTCGTAAATTCTCTTCTGGCGTTCCATAACATTTATAATTGCTTCGTTCTCATATTTTTATTTAAATGTTTTATTTCTTTGACAACTTTTTCTGAATTTCTTCAATATTATTGCTTCCTTCTCTATATCTCCAAATCAAGGTATCCATAGGCGTTACATCTGCGGAGTTCGCGAACCAGATTATTATTTTTATGAAGAAACTCTCTTAATGTCAGAATATTATGGGCATCTTATTATCCAGTCGTATTTTGCCAAGTTTCAAGTGATAATTCAGCACCTAAGACCGTATGCCTTCAAATGCAGCATACAATTTAGATTAAGGAATGTCCTTGAAAGGCCGCTGGCTCAAAAACTTGTGAATTTTCATCGGACGAAATATGTCAATTTTTCCAAAATTTTATAGGAATAATTTGGATGTTGATTAAAACTTCCTCTTATAATTTCAACAAGTTCATGTCTTCTTTTTTGTTCGTCGTTTAATTGCTGAACTAGCCTAAATTTAAAATCTTGGTATCCATATTGATTTAAAGTTCTCAAAATTGTTCCAGAACTAATTTTCTTGCTTCGTGGTCCATACCCCATATCTCTGGCACAGTCTTTGATAGATTTTGTTGATTTTCTTGCAGATTTTCTTGCAATGTAATAAAATAGATACCTGTCCCTATTTCTTGGTTTAGTATTTTTCTTGTTTACATACTAGAGATGCTGGTTCTTGCAATAACTTTCTTGTATTAATTATAGTTAGTACAGATAGTACTATCCGACCATTTCAAACATTAATCCAATCCTGTTCTTGTGTTCTTGTAGCGTTATTATCATTCTTGAAATAAAGATCGACCATTTTCATCCTTTCAATAATAATGCCATGACATTTGAAAAATAAGCAGATATATAAATAGATAAACAATTGTATAAGAATTATATATCATAGTGTGAATTCAAAAACTTTCAATATTTAGAAAATTGTTAAATTTTGTTAAATAAATTATATAAAGAGTTTGCTAAATTTAATAGAAAATTCAAAATTATTAAAAAATGTGGTATATTACATTTAAAAAAAACAAAGTTGGCCTTACTTTTTTGAAACACCATGTTTACATTAAAACAAAAGCATCTGTATAATCAGATAAAATCAAACAACCTCCCTTTGGAATGCTTTCTCTAATTTTAAAATAATATTTCCTAATACATTTATCCACAATACCGCAATAGAATTGTTTGCACTCGATGCGCGATTCGCTAACCATGTTAGCATGCATCAGGGGAATATTAGAACTAAACTTAAAATCTAGTAAATATACCTAACTCTTTTTATACTAACCATTTGCTTAATCAAGCAAATCGAAAAAGAACCAATCCTGGGCTATAGTCAGGCTCGATCAACCAATACAATGGACTATATGGAATAGGCCCTCTATCTCTCTTTAAACTATTCTTAATAACTATACCATACTTTCCTACGCGTCTAACAATCTCCTATAAGATATATTATGAAATAATTTATTTTTTTTTTAATTTTTATTCTGTGATTATTTTCAGCAAGTGTTGCCGAGCGCAAGTACTTGCTTCTTCTCCCTTATCACACTTAAATAATGAGCTATGTGTTGAATCTCATTTGTATAGATCTCCTAGTTTACCCAACATACTTTTGGTTACAATCCATGCATCTAATTTTATAAATTTCACTTTTCTCCCATATTTTAAATAATTTCTTAATGCTAAAGTGAGTTTGGTATATTAATTTTTGGAGTCCTCTAGTATACTGAGGATTATATGTTATCGAGACATATTTTGCATTTTAATCCTGAATAACGAAAGAACTGGAATCATGAATGGTGTTTCTAACCACATGCCTATTAATTAGCCTATCTATTAAGTTAGTATTGAAACCATTAACTTTTGCTATATTCTTAATTGTTTCAATTTCATTATTAAATCTTTCGCTTCTGAGAGGAAAATTAAGCATTAGGTGTACTAAAAAATGAAAGCTGGCCATTTTCTGTTGGTCACAGTGGAATGTACCAGTCAGTGGCAGTATTTTTTTTTTCCACAAATATCTAATTTCAGTGTGTTATGGTCGTTCCTAGTTGCTAAAGTATCCAAAAATAGTAATTGACCATTGTTCTCGAATTCATAAGTAAATGTATTTACTAAATCTCCGATAAACAGTTGCCCATTGCCGTACCTTCAAGCTGTCGGTAATAAATATTTTTATATCGAAAATAATTTTGAGATATGCAAAGTGTGGTTAACTAAATAAAACACTTTTTGTATTCCATGCATAAAATTTAATCCAAAACGACATCTAATAGTCCAGGAGCCAGCGTCAATTTTTGGTAATTATTTTAGACCGCTTGAATTCAACTTATATAGTATGTTCTTATATTGAGAAACACTGAACCGACCGTCAGCTGGACCGTCAGCGCTGGATGCTGCGGCGGGAAGATGAGATAGTTGTAAAAAAAATGGAATTCGGAATTATCTTAGACCGGTTGAATTTTTTATGATAAATTGCCTATGTTACCTTGTTTAAAAAATGAATAGTCAGCTGCGTGCCGGAATCAACATTGTACGTCAGCTGGTCATGAGAAGGTGTAATAAAATTGAAAAAAAAAAGATTTATAACCGAGCGAAATTTTTTTACCTGACTTAGGACTCATGTAGAAATATGAAAATAATAGTCAGCTGGGTGCATCGTATGACAAAGACCGTCAGCTGGAGCAATAAAGTATCATTACGCTCATACATCCAAGCGGCGCGCGGTAGTTTAAGTGGTCCGGCTGACGATCTTCGTCTCAATATGCATTCAGCTGATTAGAATTTTCCAATTTTAGTTCATTAAAACTATTATACGGCTAAATATCAATTAAATATTCATTGATTTACCAAAGATACAGTTTGGTAAAATCCGCATATCATTAACGCTTAAAATTAATTTTTTCTTCAAACGTCAGTAAATCCGTCATTACTCGACTGTGTAGGCGGCCGTGAAGTTTCGTTTTTCCTCCGCCGGAGCTTTACTTTTCACTTTTCCGCCGGCGGAGGTAAAAGTGTTGTCATAGCAACATAGATACAATACAAACAGACAACAAAATAAGCGTCAACAACTCAAGATTTATTAAACTACAATTTGTATTTATCACTCAATTTGTGACTGCATGACTAAAAATCACTAATTTAGGAACAAATTGGTTATTATTTAATCGAACTTACTCAATAACTGCTTATCAATACGGAATTAAAATGCAATCGGAGACGCAATCTTAAAAAAATAATTATTGTTGACAGTGTCCACTGACAGCTTTATGTTACATTATATTCACCGACACCGGTCTAAGCAAGGCCACCTACGACCGTGGTCTAAGCCGCCTTGCGAACCCATTTATCTTTAATAATAATTAGATATTATTACTATTAAAAAGAGATGTTTTTGCATTAATTTGTCGACATTTGAAGAAAAAACAGCATATTTTATTTGGAGGAAAAGTTAGTTTTCATGGCTTGCTCTCTATTACCAGCCTCACTCCGTTCGGCTGTTAAACACGAGCGCGCCATGAAAAGTATCACTTTTCCTCCATATAAAATAATATACTATTTTTTACTCAGATATTCTCGAAATATTCGAAAATTATTTATTTATTCAACGATTTACCAAAAATATAGTTACGTAAAGTTCACATATGATTAACGCATAAAATTGAGGTTTTTATTTCATTCAGATAGTGTGGAAATATTCGGAAAGAAATATTTATAATGAGTGTGTGTTATTAAAAATTATCTTCATCATTGCTCTGGTTGTCGTCTGATGAATCATCTATTTCAATATCATCGTTGATGTCTCCTGCCTCTGTTTCACTGTTATCTGTAGAAAATAAATATAAAAAATATTTATCAAAATCATGTTGATTGACATGTTTTTCTGAAAAAATAGAAGAATATGTTTTTTTTCATACCTTCAAAGTCTTCATCAATATTTGTGATGCTTGTAGTTGACGGCGGCAATTGATCTCCTTCAAACCATTTGAAAAAATACTTTTCATCTCGTTCTTCCCAACCGTAGTCAGATGGCGAAAACTCGGATGGTATGGGAAGATGTGCGTGGCTCCAGAGATGCGCGATATATGATGTTCGGAGAAAATGTTGATGTAGTTCAGATTTGCAAGGCAGGAACATGGAACCATCAATTCCTTTTTCTAAATGCAGTATTTGCTTATTGTTCTTACTGCTAAACGCTTTTGTAAAGGTTTTTGTACGAGCAACGTTGACGTCATTAATTCATTCAAATGCATACAATTTACAAACATAATCTTCCAGTGTTGCAAATAGTTGATTTAATTTGCTATGAGGTAGATTTGAAATTTCACTCAAAGCTTGAATATATGTTGGCCACTTTCGTAGGATGTTAAACGTTTTTTTTTGCCTTTTCGATAGAAGGCTGGATTAAAATCACAGCCCGTAAGCGCATGAAAGGTTGGCAACGACGAACATAATTCTGCACCCAAGGTCTCATACAACTTCGTGATATTGATGTTTCTTTGATAATTGCCAGTACCGACTTGCATTGAAATTTCTAAATTACTTTTAATGAAATTCATATTTGCAAGCATAATCACCAAAATGTCAGTATCTGAGCATCTTATTGTCACATGGGCGTCAAAATCCACATTGCAAACATGATACACAATTTTTGTGTCGGCTTCTTCGTGACCCGTACATGACAAGTGTGGTTTTATTGTTGTTATTACTTTATTTTCTTGTACCTCATATTTATAGCAGTGTAGATAATTCACATAAATTATTTTATTCCCAATAAATGGGTTAGTTTGGGTTAGTTGGGAAGTTGTATGAGACATTGGGTGCAGAGTTATGTTCGTCGTTGCCAGCTTTTCATGCGCTCACGGGCTGTGATATTTTAATCCAGCCTTCTATGGAAAAAGCAAAAAAAAACCGTTTCACACTTTACGAAAGTTGCCAACATATATTCAAGCTTTGAGTGAAATTTCAAATCTACCTCATAGCAATTTAAATCAACTTTTTGCAACACGGGAAGATTATGTTTGTAAATTATATGCATTTGAAAGAATTAATGACGTCAACTTTCTCGTACAAAATCCTTTACAAAATCATTTAGCAGTAAAAATAATCAGCAAATACTGCATTTAGAAAAAGAATATGATGGTTCCATGTTCCCGCCTTGCAGATCTGAACTGCTGCGTCAACATTTTCTCCGAACATCATCGCACATTTCTGGAGTCACGCACATCTTCCGATACCATCCGAATTCTCGCTATCTGACTAAGTTTGGGAAGAACGAGATGAAAAGTATTTTTTCAAATGGTATGAACGAGATCAATTGCCGCCGTCTTGCCGTCAATTACAAGCATCACAAGTATTGATGAAGGCTTTGAAGGTATGGAAAACTTATTTTTCTATTTTCTCAGGAAAACATGTCCATCAACATGATTTTGATAAATATTTTTTTTGGATTCTTTTGTACAGATAACAGTAAAACAGAGGCAGGAGATATTCACGATGACATTGAAATAGATTATTCATGAGACGACAATCAAAGCAATGGGGAAGATAATTCTTAATACAATGAACACATTTTAAACATTTTTTTCCGATTATTTCAACAATATCTGAATGAAAATAAACTCAATTTTATGCGTTAATTATATGTGAACTTTACGTAACTATATTTTTGGTAAATCGTTGAATAAAGAGTTTTCGAATATTTCAACAATATCTGAATAAAAAAAACCGAATTTTAAGTGTTAAGGATGTGTGGACTTTACCTAACTGTATCTTTGGTAAACCAATGAATATTTAATTGAAATTTAGCTACATAATAGTTCTAATAAACTAAAATTGGAAAATTCTAATCAGCTGAATGCATATTGAGACGAAGGTCGTCAGTCGGACCACTTAGACTACCCCGCGCCCCTTGGATGTATGAGCGTTATGATACTTTATTGCTCCAGCTAACGGTCTTTGTCGTACGACGGACCCAGCTGACTATTATTTTCATATTTCTACATGAGTCCTAAGGCATGTAAAAAAAATTCACTCGATTATAAATCATTTTTTTTTTTTCAATTTTATTACCACTTCTCATGATCAGCTGACGTACAACGCTGCTTCGGGCACGCAGCTGACTATTTATTTTTTAAACTATGTAACATGGACAATTTATCATAAAAAAATCAACCGGTCTAAAATAATTCCGAATTCCATTTTTTTTACAACTATCTCATCTTCCCGCCGCAGCATCCAGCGCCGGTAGCCCAGCTGACGGTCGGTTCAGTGTTTGTCTATTTGGGAACATACTATATAAGTTATATTCAAGCGGTCTATAATTCATGCCAAAAATTGACGCTGGCTCCCGGACTATAAACTAGCGTAACAGAGCGCTTTCGGCTGGAGTCATCATCAGTGTTACCTGCAAAGTGAGTAAAAGAACCACCCATTAGTGGAAAACAATAAATGCTGTAGAATTTTGGGTTGAAAAAAGAAAAATTGCACATGGAGTAACCTGTGGCAAAAATAAAATTGATTTTTGAATTTTTGAATTCTGAAGTTACTAGGAAATAAAAGATGTTAATTAAAACTGTAAATTAAAAATGATGAATTTTTTGTCTGTGTTATTTTTAAGCAAAATGAAAAGAAAATGATGGAAGTTTTTTCACTCACTTGTCAGTTGGAAAAAACATATCCACAAAGAGGCACAAAACTACATCAAAACGACAACGGTCACATCAAAATTTAAATAACACTTTACATTTTTGAAAGGTTCACATAATTAAACAATCAACAAAAGAACAGACCGACGCGACGTGGGGACCACGTTTTAATGGAACGGCAAACAGATCTCAGTTGACCAGTTTGATAAGTAAAACCGATGACCGCCGACGCAGAAAGAAATACGTCAAGAAATGGCGGTAGTTTTAAATTTGAAAACCAAGTGATGTATGAGAGAGGAATAAAAGTGTAAATATCTAACTTTACAAATTTTACTTAAATTATGGAAGAAATGCCACTGTGCTAGACTAGACCCAACAAATTGATTTGAGCAATGTTAAAAGGTCTGAGACAGACAAGACTTATTTGAAAGGTTTTTTGATTGGTTGACAAAGTGGGTGTAAAAAAGTTTAAGTGAAAAAATACTT
>MU191608.1:0-11768 GCA_016904865.1 Pissodes strobi
TTTATTTTTGTAATAAGCAGATGTCTAAACAAATGGCTCTATCACCGAGCTTTTATTACCTACTGCTAATAAAATTGTACTTTATTACCCCTAAAAAACTAGATGTGTTTCACTGATATGTCGGTCATGAAGTACTTCGATTTTATAGCCGAATAAAATGGATTCGGCTTAATTCCTTCCATACTCTGAACGGACGGTTTGGTCACGTTTTCTAATTTAAAAAAGCATTATTTGTCAGACTTCAATAAAATCTAAATTGTAGCGAAGGCGTATAACGAAAAATATGTCTTGTTAGGCAAATATTTTTCGTGAGCAGAATGCCGAAATTTGATTAAATAATTGAAAAAGGATATAATTCGGTGATCATTTATTCATTCATATGTTAGAATAATGAAGCTAACTTCATTGGGTTGTATGGAACATGCATGTTGTCAGGATTATGATATGGGGTAATCTGACACGTTCTTAAGCAGGCGTGCGTAGTATATATTCTTTATTAAATGTTTAGGTGGATAGTTTAAACGTCATAGCCAATGATTTATAACAAAGCACACATGTTTCTTGGACCACTATTATTTTAATTTCTTGACAAATATGACAGATATCTAAAAACGTGAATCAATATTACAAAAGACTGTGAAGTATATACTTACCACTAATAATATTCCACTCCTTGCACTTTTACTCATATTTGTAAGCCAATTGAAATAATCAATTCTTATAATTTCATTAACTGATACCGGCAGCATTCCCATTCCCTTTTATTGGCATATCCACAAAATTAAGGGTTATTCTAAATCCAAACGGCAATGTACTGAAACAATGATTATGAATAAAACCCAGCGCTGGAAGGTAATTACGATAAAGTGGGAATATTGCACTAAAGATAATTATATTATAATTTTCTTTGGTTGCTCCTTTGCCGAGCTAGCTTGAAGACGGGCTCGCGGATGGATTGGCAACAGTGGCGATCTCATATTCTTATGGATGCCGGATTCCCAGAACGAGCGTCCATTTAAAGGTTCTAAATTTTACAGCCGAGAAACATGTATCTTATTTATCCGGGTTGCTAAGAACTTCGAGGCTAACTATTGGAATTTTGAAGACCGTGATTATAATAGGTGATATACAGTGTGGAAAAAATATGACCATTATTATTAGTCTTTCAAAAAACAAGCGGGGGCCCGATTTATTCTTTACTTTTCAATGTTGTTCATTTGTTTTTCTTTTGCGTCAAGACTTTTTACATTGAATATGTTTCCAAATTTTGGTGACTTTTTTCTTGCCATTTCAACATTAATGTTTCAAAAATTATTCACAAACCAGATGTACAGTTGCGGTCCCCTCTAGATATCATAAACCTGTAACCCAAACCTAAACTGGCACTGCTGAAATCCGTCTCTGGAATGGCCATTTCTGGTTAAGTCCCCAAAACTTATAATTCTGCCCCAGTGTCCATGGAGACTGGCGGCGGCCTCCCTGGGTGCTAATAGTAAAACAAAGTCGAGCCAAAAAGTAAATCTGTACTAAGTACTCATTACATTACATTAATTTCAGTACAAAAGATGTGGATTATAAAGAAATTCACCGCGTCTTTCTTAAATCAAATAATTTTGGAATTTTGAAAATATACAAGGTACCTAGTTATGTAATATGTAACACATACTTCTAGGACTTAATGCAGCGCAATTAAAATCTGTAAAAGAGCATATTTCAATAAATATAAAGTGATATTTTTAACTTCATAATAAGAGCTTCAATAAACAGAAAATGATAACATTGCAATACAAGTAATTCCCACTCTTGAGCCTCAGCTTAATAGAAGATTTTTTTATAGGCACCCTCCTACGTCTATAAAAAACTGATCCATAATCCAATACACAACCTCATTTACACTCCCCTGGATTTCATTCGATCGGCGCATTTTCCGAATAACATCTTTTGAAAAAAGCCATACGCCGATGGGCGAATAAATGATTTATGCTCGAATTTATAGCTTTCGTTTTCGGGATTATGAGATTTCCCGCAGCAACTCAGGATAAGAATACAGAGTTTATTTATGATTCCTTTTACCTTTATCAAATGAACGTATCTACAAAACTGAATTATGATACTATTAAGGTAGAGTTCAAAGTTCGTTATTTTTATTGTTAATAGGAATTATTATATTTTTCGAAAGTATATTGTTCTGATTAATAAAATTCAGTCGGTTGTGTTCTTGAATGGTAGAATGGTTTTGTACATATACCAATAAATGGCTGTTGCACTGTTCTTAGGAGATAAAAAAAATAAAGATACGATATTTTCAAAGATGATTCAAGTTACAGATGCGATATTGTCATGTTTAGTTATCCGTGACGCCACGCCTTGGATAGGGTGCAGGTTATGTAGCTCAGATTATGGAGATCGATTAGGAGAGAAGAGATAATAAAGAAGTCACTATGGTAAAATAATAGTGTCTATTGGTCAAAGACTTAATGAGGAAACCATAACATCTATTGGTCACTGACTTAATGACTTTACACTATAGCCGATTACTAAACACACATGTCTTTCGGTTGAGGCATGGTTTGAATTCCTGTATTATAATAAACTTCTTTAAGAGCGCTGTTGTGTTTTAATTTATGTTTTAGTTTGGTTATTTCATGAGATAAGTATTTAAGGTTCGTAGTTCATCTTAATTTTACTCAGCACTTTAAGGCACTATTACTGTTTAACTTTAAAAGTCACTTGACTTAGAATTTCTACAAATCTATCTTAGATTAGACTTTAGTACCTTTTAGGCAGGTATCCCTCAAGAATTACGTTTCTGTGAACTGCACTTTCCGAATTTGGTGTGGAGATTAGGGTATGGTTAGAGCAGCTACCACGTCCCTATGGACTGTAGTAGCAGAGCGGAATAGGTGAGGGACAAAAGCCAGCTAGACTGATGGTCCGCTTGACTATTTACATCAGAATATCTGCTAACCATTGCAACTTTGAGGTTTATAATTGCCTGCGATATTCATAAATTAACTTAGATGTTTACATAACATTTTTTAAGTTCAAGTTCAAACTTAGGATAGGGTGATAATTAATTAGTAGTTTAAATGCTTCTAGTAGTACAATACTGTACCCTAAAATACAGCAGCTGCAAATAAAAACTGTTTACTTATTTTAAGGACAATTAAAAATCCACTTCATCTGAGCCTAGCTCAGTACAAAAAATTGATTCGAAATCACAGTTGCAGGAAAAATATATACAAAATACTTAACAAAAATATACGAACGTTTTTGATCGAACATAGACCGTCTGAATGAAGGGAACATGAAAGGAATATTCTCAATCGTATACGCATGTTATATTTTAAATAATAGCAAGTTTTTCATGAGAAATTAGACGAATATTGAGAATATTTCTTTATAATTGATGACGGGCATAACCATATTTACAAATACTCGTTTTAATAATAATAAAACCTCAGAATTTTTACCAACAGTTTCAAAATTATTTTTCCCGCGATCTCTTATAAAAATGAGAAAAAGGCACAGTTAAATGGGTTCGAAAGTGCCTTATATCACACGCATGTTGAAAAATTTGTCAGCATATGTGTGTAATAGTATATTTCATAACGAGTGTTGAAAGTGATAGTTTTCAAAGAAGGAAATTATTTAGCACGAGGCGATAACCGAGTGCGTAAGTCCTCCGAGGTTAAAAACGCACTTTTGCATGAGTTTACCATTTTTTCTGTTACGTGTGAAATGTAGGTTTTCAGCCACGTTTGAAAAATAGTACTTTCAACACTTTTTATGTAATATGCTATTTTCTACGCTCGTGCGTTTTTGCCCACTTTTATGCACCTTTTCGAAAGTATCATTTTTCCGCATTAATGCGGGAAAAATAACCCTCGTATTAGTGCGAGAAAGTAAAAATATGCTGATTTTGACCTTAATATACATTTTATTAATTTCACTCAAAGTATTACTGTTCTTACCAATTCTGAATTTGCGTTTTTAACTCATACGGAAAGTGTCTTTCCCGCACTCGACTGCTGAGGAATATAACTATTTTTCATATATGCTTTTGGGGTCCTCCAAGATTGACCAAAATTGTTCACTGCATCTTTTAAATTAAACTTCTTCAAAATGGCTAGCATCTCTTCACTTTCCTGTAAAATGATATAATTGAGAAGGTGCTTTCCATAAGGCAATTTTATATTCCATTGAGTGTATAACAGCAGCACAGTTCGGTGTTAACGCAATAATCATTGGATCAGCATTAGCATCTTTCACAGATAGATATGATGGTACAGGTATCAAACTTGTTTTGAACCATTTTATAAAAAATGGTCTCGTCATCTGTACTTTAGTAAATGATTTGTATGCAAATAGTAATGAACTTCCATTTTTAATGTTCGTGGATTCATCGTATTCCCGTGAGAGTGATCAAGTCGGGTTACTGCACATCAAAACTGTACTGTCTTTTGATATTTTTCGACCTGGTGCTGATTTTTCATCTTGATGGACCTAACTGGTATCAGATAGAGTTTTTCAAAATTATACACTTGTTCATTGCTTCATTTCATCTCTTCAACAATAGATCGACATTTTTTGTCGCCACAGAAACGAATTCCATGCTTCAGCTTGAATTTATCCAGTAAGCTCGAATTTTCTAAAACTTGCTTGTTCTCTGGTATTTGTCCATAAAACTGTTTAGCTTTCGTTCGTTCGTTGAAATGGGTACATGTGCGCTGCGTTTTTGTAAAAATCAGTTATACAATGCGGCTTCAACTTGAGAAGGCTCTACTTTTCTTATAACTTTCCTATTGCCTACAAAAATATATCGAATAAAATAAAATCGTATTAGTTTGCCCAGTTGAGTGTGAATTAGTCGGTTAGTTTGCGACGTGCATTTGTTTTGATTTGCTGAAGATATCTTCAGATATTGGCTTGTTTTTTATAATTTTTTATATTAATATTTTGTCCATTTTTTATGCATGTGTATACTGTATATGTATATAGCATACAAAAAAGTGAATGAAAAGTGGTTTTCGCCCATAAATTTCCCACTAGGGTGAGGAAAATCACTGAAATTGTCACCTTGCACTTGTGCGGGAAAGTAAAAACACTCAAATTTTGACCTACAAATTTTTAATTTACATTGTTTTAATTTGAATATACCCTCGTACAATAAATTATATCCTTGACTTATGCAGAAAATGTCTCTTCCGCACTAAAGCGAGGAAACATGGGCGTCGCCAGCTTGTGAGCTAGGGGGGGGGGGAGAAATCCGAAATTTTGATACTAAAACCAAAGTCGAAAGGTAACTTTGAAATGTTTGTTAGATTAATGAAATAGATACCTTGTAGTGCTTAGGGTGGGGCAACTGCCTCCCCCTGCCCCCCTCGCCCTTCTGAGGCCCGTGCGAGGAAGTATCACTTTCTGAATTTGTTAGAAAAATAATTATTTCTTCTTCTTTTGTCCACTCTTAGCCGTAAGGTCTCTTCCATCTCTTTCCTCTTTTTTGCCTCAGCAGTACATGCCAGCTATGGTTCATATGTCATCGATCCATCTTTTCGGTGATCGTCTCATACTTTTTCTCCTTATTCTTGGTCTCCACTCTGTTAGTTTTTTAGACCATCGATGTTCAGCTTCTCTGGCCTCTTGGCTTGCCCAACGCAGCTTCATTCTTGTTATCTCTTCTACGATGTCTCCAACGTTTGTTCTTCTCCTGATTTAATTATTTCTTATTCTATCTCTCGGTGAGATACTGAGCATGGTTCGTTTTATAGATTTTTGCGTCGTTCTAAGTTTATAAGCATTCTGGAATTTTAAAATGTATATCTTAGTTTGCCAAGAGCTGCCCATGAGGATCGGATTCGTCTGGTGATCTCTGTAGTGCTGCGTTTTTGACCGGATGGTCTTCAATTGTTATTCCGACGTTTTCAGGAGTCATTATTTTAGTTTTAGTATAGTTCGTTTTCAAAGTCAGTGTACATTTTTAAATTTTACCCAAAATTCTAGGCCTAACAGGTACATCATACTCTACCCGTAAAGTTATTAGTTTTAGAGATAGAAACAAATGAAAATCAATCTTTTGGACATTTTGAATAAATACAGAAAAAAGGTTGGAGATGAAAATAAAATTATTTTGGAGACAGAACCAAATGAAAATCGAGCTTTTAAACAATTTGTTTAAATACACAGGAAAGGTTGAAGATGATAATAAAATTGTTTTGGAGTAGAAACAAATGAAAATCACGATCTTGAATTATTTGAATAGATCAGAGAAAAGGTTGGAAATGAAAATAAAATTATTTTGGAGATAGAACCAATTGAAAATCTAGCTTTTGGACAATTTGATTAAATACAGAGAAAACGTTGAAGATGATTATAAAATTATTTTGGAGGTAGAAACAAATGAAAATCGTGGTCTTGAACAATTTGAATAGATACATAGAAAAGGTTGGAGATGGAAATAAAATTATTTTGAAAATAGCACCAAATGAAAATCGAGCTTTTGGACAATTAGATTAAATACCGAGACAAGGTTGAAGATGAAAATAAAATTATTTTGGAGACAGAACCAAATGAAAATCGAGCTTTTGGACAATTTGTGTAAGTACACAGGAAAGGTTGAATATGATAATAAAATTATTTTGGAGGTAGAAACAAATGAAAATCGCAGTTTTGAACAATTTGAATAGATCAGAGAAAAGGTTGGAAATGAAAATAAAGTTATTTTGGAGATAGAACCAAATGAAAATCAAGCTTTTGGAAAATTTGATTAAACTCTGTGTTTAATAAAATTTTCCAAAGGCTCGATTTTATTTTGGTTCTATCTCTAAAATAATTTTATTTTCATTTCCAACCTTTTCTCTGATCTATTCAAATTGTTCAAAACTGCGAAAAGGTTGAAGATGATAATAAAATTATTTTGGAGGTGGTAACAAATGATAATTGCGGTCTTGGACAATTTGAATAGATACATATAAAAGGTTCGAGATGAAAATAAAATTATTTTGGAGACAGAATCAAGTGAAAATCGAGCTTTTGAATAATTTGATTAAATACAGAGAAAAGGTTGAAGATGATAATAAAATTGTCTTGGAGGTAAAAACAAATGATAATCGCGGTCTTGAACAATTTGAAAAGATACAGAGAAAAGTTTGGATATGAAAATAAAATTACTTGCATCTTCCTATCTTAACTTTCATAGATATATTGTATGGTAGGTACTATTTTAGATGTACCGAAAGATAGTATAAATAATAATAATAATAGCAAGTAATTTTTTTCATCTTTAATAGTTTTCTCTCTGTATTTATCCCAATTATCCAAAAGCTCGAAATTTAGCAAAATAATGATAGTCAAAATAATTTGAAATGAGAGACCACAATCTACTTTGCCCACAACAAAAAGTTCATAGAAGTATCTTTTTATATATTTAATGGCTTTGACTTGAGTAATAAATAACATATTGATTCTATTTGGAATTAATACATGCCTATATCGATAAGACATGCCTAGTTAAGGTGAAGTTATTTGCCATTGAAGGTTTTACTTAGCCCGATATTGGTATCACTGCTAACGCATTTAACGGATGGGTAAAAAGCAGGGAATATTTAATGTGACATGTCGTATGAATTTGATATTAAGCCCAGTACTTTGTGGACATATCACCTTTTTTCATTTCCACAATAATTATAGTGCCAGAACTCATTTTGTTTCGAGGAAAGATTGTCATTTAGTAGATTCATATAAATTATTATTTTGATAAGCAATTATAACTCTATTATTCACTATTGGAATTTTCAGGTGGGCTGTAGATTTAGATAATTTTTTGTGGCGTGTTCTACTAATTCTAAGATTTTTACTACTAATAACGTATTGCCAAAACGTGTGTTTTTTGGCAGTGACAAACACTAAAGGACAATCCTATGGCACTCGAGGAGTGGTGTTTGTGTGCAAAAATGTTGATTTACACGGTTTTGAATAACTGTAGATTATAATTTGGGGGAAACATAGGTCATGGGAGTGAGTTCGACAGCAATGCAGTGCGCCAGATAAAGCAGTCCTTGTAGTTCTAGGTGTTTCCAGTTGTACGACGAACGGGCGCGCTCTTGCCGTCTGTCGTGACTGCCTGACAGGCGTTGCTGGAGGCGGGATGAGTCGGGCGAAATTCTGGAAACATCTGCCGTGAAAATATCAATATAACAGGGATATATTGGTCACATGTCTGCAGTATTCCAAATTATCCCAGATGTGTAAGCAATATTCTAAGCACGGTCTTATTTGCACTGTGTAGAGCAAGAGCAGCTGCTGCGGTGTATACAGTTTTTTGTTGCAAAATAGCACACCAAGCTTCTGCGAGGCTGATTTTCCGATGTTAGCAATGTGGTCATGCCATAACATATCGCTGTTTACCAAAACGCCCAGTAATCCGATTGACGAGGATGAAGGAATGGTCGATCCTGCCATAATGATGTCAGGGCCCGCCGTATAAGCTTTCTTGGTAAATTTGGCTGCTTGGGTTTTTGCTGCATTAAACTGGGCCAAATTTCTCTCGCCCCAAGTTGGAACTTTCTCTAGATCTTGATTAATTGTTGTAATCTGTCTGCGGTGATAAGTCTCAGCCGCTGGTAAAGACTTTTCTGATCAAAAATTGGGAGACAAGGGTACTGTCATCTGCAAAACTGTAAATAGGATTATTGGTCTCGGTCAGTAGTAGGTCATTAGTATAGGCGAGGATCAGGGTTGGTGAAAGTGTTGCGCCCTGAGGCACGCCCGCATTAATGGTGAATGTGTCTGAGATGTGTCCATCAGCTGCCACGCCCAGAGATCGGTTCTAAAAGAAACTGGCAAGCCAGCTGCAGAGAGACGCAGTCCAAAGGACGGCAGTTTTTTTAGCAATCCATAATGCCGAACGCCTTCGAACTATCCAACGCAATCGCACGAGATTCTCCAAAGTTCTCAATTGCCTTACTCCATATTTTAGTGACATATCTCCTGTCGATCTTTCTTTGCGAAAGCCGTATTGGTTATCGCTAATTATTCTGTTAGTCTCGAGGTACCGATGGGCTACACGTTCCCTGATTTTGGAGTTTATTGGAAGCAAGGCAATTGGGCGCCAATAGTTTGAAGGCGTGGATTTCGTGCCTTTTTTGAAACAGGGTACACCCAAGCGACTTTCCAAGAAGATGGGTAAATCCTCTTGCGGTAAGACAGTGAACAGAAAATATTTTTAGGTAGGGAAGTTTTTGCGATTCGCTCCACTTTATTGAGTAGACAGTTTTTAAATATATAACATATATTTAATTATATATTTAAATGAGCACACGCTTACCTAGTTTTGTATAACTGAAGCAATTAAACGGATGTAATGAATCTACATATATCCCTATAGAATTATCCGCTTAGGTATGGTAATAAATTCCTCTTTATAATCAGGTTCTCACTAACTATTTGCCGACTATAAATGAATTTGACTTATTTAATAGAAATATAACTGAAATTCCATTGCATTTACTTACAGTATGATATATATTAATGTAGACAAGCCATACATGCAAGAACATCGTTTGAACATTATTAAACATTCGAGTTGGTATGATTTATGACGTAAGAATCGTCCGAGCAAAATGCTATTTTACTCGATAAAATTATGCATGAAAAAGTTCCTAAAACATAGAAATCGATTGAAATTTGTCGACATTAAATGTTACAATAGTACATATTTTTGATTTCTCAGAAAATGCAATTCTTTTTAAGAACTACCACACCTTCACCGATGGCACTCCAAATTTGGCATTGGGTTAAAGTCGCTTTTCTTCATGTATGAGCTTGTATTGAAGATAAAAAAGAAATTAAATACGAAATTATTTTATTACTGAAATATCGAATAACTATTTTTTAGATTTTGCTGTTAAACTCTGCTGGTGCAATTACCACTTAAAAATACATTTGTGACACTAATTAACCCTTTTTTCCACTGGTGATCGTAAAAATACTAAAAATAATTAAAATACTACAAATTAGGATACATTACTGCTTTTTCATAATTTTCCAAATGCATTGATCAGAACTAAATAAAAGTTGACTATCGGGGTTTTTCGCTAAAATGAAGCATTTTCGAGAAAAAGATATTTGCCTCATACTTATGGCAGAAAACAGAATTAAGTACCTACATTAATGTCTTATCATTCGAAAATACTATTACACCCTGATCCTGTCTGCCCGAAATGAGACATTTTTTGGTACAAATTTATATGAACTTTTTTACTTATTTCTAGATACTAAATGCGCTGTCGAATTTCCTCGATTATAATTTGTAATTAGATACCTATATTTAGTTCTCCCAACAAATATTGCTACTTAAGTTGATAATATATGATTATTTTAAATAAACGTGTTAAGACGTAAGCTAATTGTCGAAATGAACTATGCAATCCTTTGCTTTTGTAATATCCACACTGTCAGAATTTCAATAAACTAATTTCGCTTAATTTTAAATGCCATCTAACGGTCCCCAGTTATAAACCTATTTATCCCTAGTCCTAAGGCGTTAAAATAGAAAAATAAGCCAAAGAGTAATAACAATGATGCATTGCATATTAAAAAAGCAATTCCCATAAAATATTTTCTTATAAATTCAACAGCTCATCGTTTACGGGCTGCGTGTTATAAATGAAAATGTGTTCTGTTTCCAAAAACGCGCAGCGGAATAATTTTTCATTCTGCGGAGGGTGAAAAGTATTGGAAGATATTCGACTTTGATCAATAATGATATTTATGCTCCCTCCTTTTCCAGGAAATATTAATCGTATTAAATTAGAGAGCGACTGATATCTACAAGAAAAATTGTAATTATAAGATCTCCTATTTAGTAGGTATTATTAGCTCTTGGCATGCATAATAGCGGGCCGTAGGTAATAAGTCCTAAGGCCAAAATCGCTCTCTATTTATGATGATACTATTTTGTCTAGGTTAGTTATTATCGTAAAAAGGTATTAAAGCCTTACAGTAATTTCTTCATGGAAACTTGCACTAATAAAATAAATATTACTGAATATTTCACTCATGCACAAACTTTTCCATAAGAGATGTAGATGTTGCAGTTGTCCATGTTCAATGATGTAATTCTTAGATTAATTTATCGCCCTGTCCTAAGTTTGATCATGAACTTGAAAAATATTATGTAGACATTCAAGCCAAATTATTAACAATGCGAGCGAACAGCGCTGGCAATTATGAACCTTAAGATTTTAATATACAGGGTGTCCGGAAATAACGTCGCCAAATTACAGATGGTGATTCTACATAAGAAATCAAGAACATTTTTTCATATGAACATGGGTCCGAAAATGCATAGTTTCCAAGATACAGGGTGTCAAACTTTTTATAAAAAATCAGTTTTTTGTTAATATCTTAAATATGATTTTACTGATTTTGTTGAAATTTGGCAGGGTTATCTGTAGTAATAAGGGGCTCATTTAGCCTTAATTATATTAAAAATATAAAGTTCAGTGGCGTCCCGGAGGGCATCATACCGAGTATTATTGACAAAAAAGTGTGCGCCGCTGATTTCTTCAAACATTTTATATTTTTTTCGTATTAAGCAACTAAAAATACAATATTTTTGATTCTCGAGTTGTTTTCATATCTTGCGTTGTTTTCGATAAAAAAAGTAAAAACCGGTTTATTCCCATTATTCCAAACTTTTTTGATAAAATCGATATTTTCATTTATATCTTAAATATGCTTTTACCGATTTTGTTGAAATTTAATAG
>MU191608.1:14768-34525 GCA_016904865.1 Pissodes strobi
ATTTAAGATATAAATAAAAATATCGATTTTATCAAAAAAGTTTGGAAATGTAATAAACCGGTTTTTACTTTTTCTATCGAAAACAACGCAAGATACGAAAACAACTCAAGAATCAAAAATATTATATTTTTAGTTGCCTAATACGATAAAAATATAATATGTTTGAAAAAGTCAGCGGCGCACACTTTTTTTGTCAATAATATTCGGTATGATGCCCTCCGGGACGCCACTGGACTTTATATTTTTATTCTAATTAAGGCTAAATGAGCCCCTTATTAGTACAGATAACCCTGCCAAATTTCAACAAAATCAGTAAAATAATATTTAAGATATTAAGAAAAAACTGTTTTTTTATAAAAAGTTTGGAAACTATGCATTATCGGACCCATGTTCATATGAAAAAATATTCATGATTTCTCATGTAGAATCACCGTCTGTAATTTGGTGATGTTATTTCCGGACACCCTGTATAAACAGTCAAGCGGGCCAACAATCCGGCAGACTTTTGTCTCTCACCTATTCCGTTCTAACCATTGTTCTGCAGTTCACAGGAACGTAGGCTTTGGTTGTTCTACCGATATTCTCAGGTAGCGGGTAGACACTTTCTGTATTACCGACAAAGACAGGTCTACTTCAGGGCTGTGATCCTGCCAACGCGAGCCTTGAAAAATCTCCCATACCTAAACCGAGAGGTTTTTCATATCCTATCCTTATATCCTAATCAAAATCCATACATCCCTTTCCTATATCCTCCCCTTGAGGAAGGCAACGGGAAACCACCTCAAGTATTTTCTTTTTCCCTAGTACGACATCATGGATATGTTCTTATTAAATGAATCCGGAGTTTCAAGCTCCTCGACCGGATCTCCGGGGGGAGCAAATAAGAATGGAAACATGAATAATAAAAAACTGCAAACAAAGCAAATTAAGAGGATATGCACAGGGATTTGCATCCGAATATGACTTAGTAGTAACAAACACCTTCTATGAGTTACCAGACAGACGACTATACAGCTGGACTTCTCCCAGAGACGACGGAAAATACCATATCATCCAAAACCAGACAGATTATAGCTTAATAAATCGAAATTATAGAAACAGCTTCACAAGCTTGAAAACATACCCGGGTGCAGACATACAGTCGGACCACAATTTACTGTCGGAAAATATGGGACAAAATTTAGGATTACACATAAAACAAATCAACCAAAATATAATCTTAGGAAACTTAATAACGACACAGTAAGGAACCAAGTAAAGAAGGACATCAACGACAAATGCAGGCTGATTGCGGATGAGACTGATAACACAGAAGAACAAATTATAATACTTGCTGAAACAACAGCTAATGTCAATGATAGGTACCTGAAGAATGATGGAGCGAAACATAAATCATGGAAGAAGAAATTTTGTTACTCATGGAAGGACAGAGGAAACAAAAGAACAGTTCCTCAACATACAAAAGCATACAAAGGGACATGCAGAGGAAAATTAGAGAGGCCAAACAAATAGAATTGGATGAGAAATGCCAAGAAATAGAAGTTTTGCAAAGCAGATTCGATGAGTTCAAAGTACATAGGAAAGTGAGAGAAGTTACAGGAAAGTTCAAAAAGAAAAATGTGAAAAAACTTGTAAATAATTCAGGAGAGTTGATTGTGGATAGAGAAGATATTAAAGAAACTTGGAACAGTTGTTTTTTGATGAGAGATGAGACCCACCCCCCCTTCAGTCCGGAACTGATATCATGAGAGTGGAAGTTAGAGCTCCCATTAATACTCTAAGAGAAGGAAAGGCTCCAGGGGGATGGAGTACATTCGAAATTCCTCAGGCTTCATGACGATGAGTCCATCACATTCCTGACTGGCATTTTCAATAATATCTACAATACTGGGAACATTCCAAAAGAATGGCTCATCTCTGAATTTATAATGTCCCCAAAGAAACAGGGAGCCAAAACATGTGGTGACTACAGAACCATTAGTCTTATGAGCTAAAGCTGTTCCTCAAAATCATTCATCCAAGAATCTATAGGATCTGCGAGGAAAGAGTGTCACATACACAATTTGGATTCATGAGGGGCATGGGTACAAGAGATGCACTTTTCTATCCACAAGTATTGTTCCAGCGCTGTAGGGATATGCAATATGATATTTTGCCTGTTTTATAGACTAACAGTAGGCGTTCGATAGAGTAAAAGATGAAAAGATAATACAGGGATGGATGATAAAGATCTAAGGATCATCCGAATCCTTTACTGCAATCAATCAGCTACTATTAAAATTAATATGGAAGAGCAAACCAACACAGTAAACATTCTTCGAGGAGTTAAGCAGGGCTGTATTCTGTCACCGCTCATATTTAATGCCTACTCGGAGGAAATCTTTAAAGAGGCCCTTGGGAATACCGACATAGGAATTTTGCTGACTGGAGAACAAATGAACAATATCCGGTACGCAGATGATACTGTGATTTTCACTGACAACATGAACAACTTACAAGGACTAATGAACAAAATAAAAGACGTCAACAGTAGACGGCTTAGAAATTAACATTAGTAAAACCAAATTCATGGTAATCAGTAGAGAAACTGGAGAAAGATACGGCTTAACGATCAACAACACACCAGTACACAGAGTAACACAGTTCACCCATCTGGGAACCATGATCAGTGATAATTGGGACTACTCACAGGAGATCAGGTGTAGAATAGAGAAAGCAAGAGAAGCCTTCAACCAAATGGCTAAACTGTTTAAAAATCACAACCTCAACATGGACATGAAAATTAGACTCCTCCGATGCTATATTTTCTCGATTCTTTTCTATGAGATGGACTCATGAATATTAACCGAGTCAATACAAAGAAGACTCGAAGCCTTCGAAATGTGGCTTTACATGAGGATGCTGAGAATATCATGGGTGGACAGAGTGACCAACAAGGCAGCGATGGAGAGAATGAAGAAGTACTTGAAAGTAATGAACACCATCAAGAGAAGAAAGCTTAAGTACCTCGGACATATTATGAGGAACGAAAGCAAATATCACCTTTTAAAGTCCGTTCTCCAAGGGAAAGTTTATGGCAGAAGACCACCAGGTAGAAGGAGAATATCATGGCTATTGAGAGCAGTCGTGAGCAAAGTCATCATATCCAGGCTGATCGCCAATATTCGAAACGAATAGGCACTTGAAGACGAAGAAGAAGACCGATATTCTAATCCTCAAACTTATCTCAAGAGGTGCTGCTCACAGGAGCGCAGTTTCTTGGGGGTTACGTCTCTTAAGGTCTGAAGTCAAATCTACGATAGACCTGTCAAAATTCTTAGTCAAGTAATTACAGTGCTTTAAAATGCTAAGTGAAATTAAGATAAACTTAGAACATTACTTAATGAAGTAACCAAATGTAGAACTTCTTTCGTTTATTGAATAATATTCCAGGTAACTATTGAGTTCTGTATTAACTTTAGCAAAGAATATATAAGATAGTAATGCTACATGGTGTATATTCTTATAATCCACGTGCGCATATCAATGCGTCACTCAGTCTTTTATTCTCTCTATATATCCCGGGTTGGTGTAAGTTCGTATTATGAATATAATGTTATAATAACAATGCCAGTTCAACAAGGTTGACCCAACCTTGTCACCCATGTCGAGTATCGCGTTCCTTGGAGTTAAACAATAATATTACGTGTAATAGGTAATGTAAATAACCTTGGGAATGATCCTTATTTTTGTTGTGGCAAAAATGAGGACATTCGAATAAACCTAATTTGTACACAAATGTAAAAGATAAACTATACAACATCATGTGCAACTTTATGCGGTTTCCTAATAATAATGAACTAATAATAAAATGTTAAAAATGTTTATATCTTGTTAAAAATAGTACTATTTTTATGTTTCGGTAACTATCGGTTACTACGGTTTGTTCTTTAGCTTTTTTTTGCTTATATATTTAAAATTTCAATAATAATGATTATTTCTAGACAATATGAGCGATTGTTGCCCAAATTCGACTCTTTTAAAGTTCTTGACTGTTTTGTTTTTTTTTTGCTTGGCTGGCCAGCCCAAATGCAAAGAAGTGTTAAAATAATTAAAATTGTAATAAATATATACATAAAAGGTAGAAAAATATATACATAAAGTAGAAAAATATACACATTAAATTAGTAAGAAAATTACATTATACCCTATACATACGTTATTCAAAATATGTATTGTGTTATATGTTATTCGAACGCACTGCACTTGTCCAAGGTTTTGTCACTCGCGTAAGTGTTCTTCGGCATTACTTAAGGCTAATTTACAAAAAAAATAAAGTATGGAAATTGAGATTACAGATTCGCAAATGGTTGAATTCGATTTTTATGTACAGGGTGTCCCATTTTCGATGATATTACGGGGTATCTCACTTACGAGTAAATATAGAGAGTTGCGGTTTTCGCAATACTGTGCTACTTTTTTGTGAAAAGAACGATGGTATAAACAAAATTTTCATAGCCGGCTTCGTTTCTGAGATACAGGGCGAAATTGAAAATAATGTATTTTGAGACCCCCCTCGTATCTCGGTTATCCTTTAACATATCGCAAAGCTAAAAAATTGCTCTTATACAGTTTTTGACGTAGAATCCAGGGGCGTGATCAGATTTTTGCTGTGAGCTGTCAATTTTTAGCTATAAATCAAACTTATGTTTTTTTAAATGGAACACCCTGTATATTTTTCTTTCGTTTGATTGGAAATGTTATAAACTTTATAAAAATATATAATACAATATATGTATTTTAAATAATAAGCTTAAAATTCATAATTTCACAAAATGTGTCTAGATACGCCACTCTTGTATTTTTTTTAATGTAACACCCTGTATATTTTTCTTTCGTTTGAATGGAAATTTTATAAGCTTTATAAAAATATATAATACATGATATGTATTTTAAATAATAAGCCTAAAATCCATAATTTCACAAAATGTGTCTCTATACGACACTCTTGATGAGTATAGTATAAGCATTGTCTCTTAAACAACGGTATAAGTATTAGCAGGCAGAGACTATTAAGAACAATGGAATGGTAATTTTTTATTGGCAAGACCTTCGGGTGGCAAAATTTATATTTTCTGTGTAATATTGTATTTTTTACGATGGCTCAAAATGAAAATTATCAATATTTTGAAAAACATGACATATTAGTCTGCTTTATACAGAGCAATGAAAACTTCCGTGAAGCTTCTCAGCTATATTCCAATAAGTTTGTTTGAATATTTATTTGCCTTTTGACTTATTTGGGTTTATTTTTTTAAGTATCATTTTAATTTATAGATATTCCGAAAGAAGGCATCCTGATCTTTTAATGTTTTCCGGAATAAAGAAAAAAATTGATAGAACAAGGAACGTTGCCTCCGCTCGTACCGCGATTTTCCTTATTATACGTTTTTGGTAGGGGCCGGATGAACGTTCCATGTTCTCTTTATTCCGGAAAATATTAAATGACCAGGTTGTCTTCTTTCAGAATATCCATAAATTAAAATGATACTTAAATAAAAAATAAACCCAAATAAGTCAAAAGGTAAATAAATATTCAAACAAACATATTGAATAATAGTTGAGCAGCTTCACGGGAGTTTGTTTTCATTGCTCTGTATAAAGCAGACTAATATGTCATATTTTTCAAAATATTCATAATTTTCGTTTTCAACCATCGTAAAAAATACAATATTACACAGAAAATATAAACTTTGCCACTGACAGGTCTTGCCAATAAAAAAATGATCATTCCATTGCTCTGATAATCTCTGCCTACTAATATTATAACGTTGTTTAAAAGATAATGCTTATACTATACTCATCAAGAGTGTCGTATAGAGATACATTTTGTCAAATTATGAATTTTAGGCTTATTATTTAAAATACATATCATGTATTATATATTTTTGAAAAGCTTATAAAATTTCCATTCAAACGAAAGAAAAATATACAGGGTGTTCCATTTAAAAAAACATATGTTTGATTTATAGCTAAAAATTGACAGCTCACAGCAAAAATCTGACTACGCCACTGGGTTCTACGTAAAAAAGTGTATAAGAGCAAGTTTTTAGCTTTGCGATATGTTAAAGGATAACGGAGATACGAGGGGGGTCCCAAAATGCATTATTTTCAATTTCGCCCTGTATCTCAGAAACGAAGCGGGCTATGAAAATTTTGTTTATACCATCGTTCTTTTCACAAAAAAGTAGCACAGTATTGCGAAAACCGCAACTCTCTATCTTTACCCGTAAGTGAGATACCCCGTAATATCATCGAAAATGGGACACCCTGTACAGTTTGTTTTTTACCCGTTGCATCTTCTATTGTGCAATTTACTCCCTCTATACTCGTTATGGAGAAAGGACCTTTGTACCACCTATTATACACAGGATTCACCGAGGGATATAACACTCAAAAACTCACCACACGAGTTGCGAATGGCAGGGTCGTCATGTAGAACTCCTTTTATTTATTGAATAATATTCCAGGTAACTATAGAGTTCTGTATTAACTTTAGCAAAGAATATATAAGATAGTAACGCTACATGGTGTATATTCTTATAATCTACGTAAGCATATCAATGCGTCACTCAGTCTTTTATTCTCTCTATATATCCCGGGTTGGCGTAGGTTCGTATTATGAATATAATGTTATAATAACAATGTCAGTTCAACAAGGTTGACCCAATCTTGTCACCCATGTCGAGTATCGCGTTCGTTGGAGTTAAACAATAATATTACGTGTAATTGGTAATGTAAATAACCTTCGTCTAGACCTCGACCTAGTCGGGTTGCCTTCACGATCTAATTAATGAAATACCAAGTGTTTTCCTGATACACTACACACAGTTAACCTCAAATTAAAACACAACACCGCTCTTACACAACTTTATTATAAAACAGGGACCATGACCTATAAACAATTAAAACCATACCTCAACCGAAAAAACATGCGTTTTTTAGTAATCAGGTAGAGTGAAAATTCATTAAGTCATCCACCAATAAACGTTGTTATTGTTTTACTGAAGCTTTTTTGCCATCTCTTCTCGCCTGACGTAGATCGTCCCTAATCTGAGCTACATAACCTGCACACCAACTGAGGGATTGCATCACATCATACAGTAAGACATTAGACTAACGGGATTTTCTTCTTCTTATCGATACATATAATAAATTTTTGTCTAGCAATTCCGATAGGCAAATATTCAGCACTCGTTATAAGAGCATTTTCTTTTAGTGGTTGGAAAATACATTTCAATGTACACCAGGGCATTGATATTGTCACGCCGTGGTAGTGCGGGACTACGGCCGAGCCGCTCTGTATTCGCACCTAGTGCTGCCGGAGACATTACTTCAATAGGTTTTTTTTTCTTTACGTAGTCTCTTTCCTGCTACGTTTCCTTTCTTTCACCTCCAGTTTCTTTCTGACCTTAGCAAGAGCACTCCAATATTTTCTTTTGTTATAGGTACTTGTGTTCCCGTCTCGGCCGCTCTTCTTTCCTCGCTGAGTTCTATGCATTTAGATATTGTGTTCTCTAATCATCCATGTGTCCACAAAACCAACAGTCATCGTTATACTGTTGTGTGTTTGATCCGTTTAAGATAGGATCCAAACAGCTCGTGGCCTGTAATTGCCTGCATGGGGAAGTGTTCGACAGCCACCCACTTTCTGTCCACATCTGCACGCTTGGAACAAAATGCTTTGCCCATCCCTGGTATTCTAATCATCTTTCATTCCAACGAAGTAGGAGTCTGTCTCTTGCCTCCCTCCTTCCAGATTCTGTCATTTCCACCCTTTTCCGAATCAAATCCAAAAGTGGCACCTCCACCACGCTCGATGAAACTGTTCTGTATGCTGCCGTAATCATGATCCCCAACCTTCCGCTCACTCTCCCAAGTAGTCCTCAGTAGAGTGCATATTTTTGGGCACCCTGCCACATCCGAGCATCGTACATTAATTGTGATATCACTGCACATGCCAGAAATCTCTTTTTATATGAGCTTAGTCCTCCTACCCTAGGGGTTATATTCGAAAGTTGGTTGGTTACTTTATGCGCTTTATCGGTCCGATTTTTTATGTGTGCTGTCATTCTCAGGTCCCTTTCCAACCAAACTCCCAGATATTTCGCTTCATTCACACTCTTGACGCAGACTTGGGCTGTATTTAGTTCAATACTCTTGAGCTTCCGCCTTCCGGCGATAATTACAATTTTCATTTTATGTTTTGCAATCGCAATCCCCATGAGGAGACGTTGATAATCTTCTTAACTGCGTGCTCCGCCTTTTCTTTCAATTGTGTCTCATTTCTATCTCTAACCAATAGCTCTAAATCGTCCGCGTACGCGATCGCATCTATGCCCTCCTCCATTTCCTGTCAAAGTATCTTATCGTAGAATACGTTGGCCCCAATGCCGAACCCTGCGGGACTCAACAACTCTTTGTGAAATCTTCCCCTTCTGTGGTACTGATATTTTTCTCCGACAGATATAAAATCAAATCTCTATAAAATACCCGCTCACATTTCCTGCAATAGGTGCCTCTACTATGCCCCTCCAGGACGCTAAGTGAAATACATTTTGTATATCGAGCAGAATCATGATGCAAACCTCCCTGTTCTTCACTGCCTTACTATTGATCCTTTCTTTAATTCCCCTCACCTTCATCAGAGCATCCTCTGTCGACTGTCCTTTTCTGAAACCGTATTGCCTTTCTTTTACAAGTTTATTTTGACCTATTTCAGCATCCAATCTTTCCTTTATAAGAGCTTTGTTCACTCGAAATGCCGTATGCCCAATGTCTTAATATACGTCTGTCTACAAACTTATTTATACTTTATTTTATATATTCTGGGAAACCTTCTCGTTTCCGAATTTCTCCCATATATTCCCTTTTGTCGAATTCTGATACACTTGCAACTATGTAATTTGTTTGGCTATTATAGGATTTTGATTACCAAAATCGATCAAATTCTGACCTATTATTATCAACAGGCACGAGCTCTACATATTTTGACCTACATTCACAGTTTGTTAAAGTCAAGAAACTCCTTAGCATTTATTTTAGTACCTTTATAGTTGTGATAAGGTTCGTTGCTGTAATTCCTGACTTCCATCTTTTCGAGTTTCATTTGGAAATTTCCTTTTCCAGCCTTTGATGCAACCATTTGCTCTCTTTGAGTAGGATTGTTTTTAACAACTGTATGCATAAACCTATCCTGATTATTGTGGGAAGCTTCTTCTTCCACTCTTCTACTTCTTCATTTGAAGGTTCTTCTTCTAGCATGTAAGTGGTATCTGCCACGTAATCATCATTATCTTCTGATCAATAATCAGCACTTCCAGAGAAGCAGGACAGTCAACTTGAGATGTTCCTACAACGAAGTTATTACATTTAAATTTACGTGATTTTTCGAAACAACCTCTTCGTTTCGCACAATGGAACTTTGAACTGTTAGAATATGTCCATTCGATGTCTCAAGAACTCTATCTGATATTTTCCATAAAATAATTGCTACTGTTTCTAACTTCTGTTTGTTGGTAACCATATGTAGGTGAATTCATGAAAATAGATTCTGACATAACATGTTGGTGTCCTTCAGCTAAATTTTTGAATGCATGATCCTCGGAAGCTCCTAACAACTCTTGATCGGTATCTTTCATATTCGTCATATCAAACTTATCAAAGGCATGTTCTGGCATGTATTGAACTAAGTCTCTAAACTTTCAGCTGGTGACCTAAAAAGTTAAAACTATGTCACTAGGTTATCAAGAATCATCTTATTGTTGAGAACCCATCTTGTTGAGAGTTTGTAAACGATGTCCCACATAATTGGCTGTAGAATAGTTGTTTTATTATTTTCGAGGTCTTAGCATTTTCTGAGAGTTGATAGGGAATAAATATTATTCTACCTCAGAACCAGACTCGGAATAGAAGGAATGAGTTTTGAATTTTACCTCATATTTCAGACTCCAGAAAAAAATCTGCTGAAGCGAGTTAATAAAGTTTATTACCATATTGATTATAAATATTCTATTTAAAAAAACCGTTGGGGTTTGAGAATAAAGACACTTCAATAGAAAAACAATCCAAAATAACTACATCTATAGCGTTCGCGATTGCATTGCAGACGGAAATAAATAAAACCGGAAGAAAATCGTAAACTTAAGTACATTTATTATTACGAAGGTGCTTATCCCTTTTTTACCGGCGGACTTTACGACCACCCAGTAAATATGGAAATGTTTCTGGATCGTAAAAGCCTGTTTTACTCCGCTTTACGCGCCCCCTGCGACAGGTTAAGGTATCTTTCCGTTTGTAAGCACGGCCGTTTTAACTTTTAACTGCTGGATTCCTGTAATTAGGAGCTAAAATGATTTTCCAAATTTAATGAAGTTTTTAAGAAATGTCTGCTAATGGTAATTACCGTTAAAAATTTAGGAATCCTAACTGTTCTGAAATCATTGGAGCTGAAGAGAATGGAAATCATTATTTTCAATTAATTTCCGAGAATAATATATAGAGTAAATTTTTGTTAAGAGTTCATGATGTAAATTAAATTTAAGGTATTTCTTAATATCATGGACTTATTTTAATCGGTGAATGCCAGGCCAATCCTAGGTCTAACACTGATTGGTTTTCGAAATACAGGGTGCTAAAATGTTTATGATCATTATTATTTTTATTTAGAAATAAGGTATCCAGAGTTAAATCCACGTAAGATAAGTCAGTGGTACAATCGATTTTTTGATGTTAATTCATCAACTTTATTAATAAATGCCACAATTAATTTTATGAAACAAATGGGTTTTGGGAGGAGAATTACTTCCAAACGGTAAGATATGTGACAAAAATGGAAGAGATATTCTTCCTTTAGAGTGATATAAATTAATAGTTTTGAAAAATCAGAGGCGTAAGACATTTTTCATTAAAATTGTATATCTACGTGGTTCATTAAAAAATGTTTTTAAGTTATGTTTTAATAATATAATAGCCTATACCAAAGTTTAACATAATACCTTTAAGTGTTTTCGAGAAATTTTGTTAAAACTGAAAAATATATATAATCCTTAACATTCTCTCCCCCCTCCCCTCAATGGTAATGAAATGTTCGTGCTCTATGAGGGCTAGTGAAAGAATCTGTTTATAAAGTACGGGATACAATTGAGGGAAGGGCTTCCAGGAAAAACACTCTGAAAAAACCTAGTTTCAGCTGGACAAAACAAACATTTAATATATACAATATGGACAGAAAACAGGACTCAGTATCAGTAGTACATGAGTGTGTCCGTATACCAGTCGCATGCTATAGGCTCCGCCCTATTTGCAAGGGGGCGGGTCATTGGGAAATGAACCGAAGTTCATCCGTATTGAGAAATTATATATTAGATTTAAAATATTAAAGATTTTATATGTTATATTTATCTATTTCATTCGTGTAAAAATTGAGAATGGCTTGAAAAATAGCTTTTTTGTCCCCCTCGCAAGAGACTAGGAGATTTGCAAAATCTTCTAAGGTCATCATTAATTTTGATATATTTACTAGCGAGTTTATCTTTTCGGTTACTTGCTGCAATCTATTAAAATCATTGAGAATAGGGGCTTGAGACACCAATAGGTTTGTCTTACTTACATTTCTAGGTATATTTACATTTGCACTATCTATATTCTCACTAATCATATTATGTCTTTGCACATTTGCAGTTCTTAAGGGGGAAAGTCTATGTTGAATTGAGCTGGGTCAGCTCTTGTCTGAGGGTTCCTCCAGGCGGGCTTGGTTGGCTGCGCGGCTGGTTTTTATAGCTGCTGTTTACTGGACTGCTGCTGTTTTGATTGTGGCTGCTGCAGTTGGCCTACTTTAAACAAGTAGACCGGGCAGCCTACGTCTGTTGAGCAGTGTTCGCCGCCTAAGTTTACGCATTTGACGGTTTCTTCTCTACACTCCGTAACTTGATGAATGCTGGCGCAATTACTACACCGCCATTCTCGTTGGCAGTAGGTTTGCGCGTGACCGTGTCCCTGGCACCGTTTGCATTGCATAATCGGCTTTGCTGTTTTTCGGTATTCCCAGGAAACGCTCACGTTCATCAAGTACTTGCATTGACTATTCAGGTATTTTAGCGTCTTGTCTGCTTCTGTTATAACCAAGTACATCGGATTACGTGTCTTTTTCATAGGGTAGACATTTTTGACAGTCATCTTGTACTCGTCGATGAGAGCATTGCGTACTTCTTCTGGTTGAATTCCGCCATCTAAACCTTTAAGTACAAAAGCGTGCGTCTTGCACTCTTTTGCCGCATATGAGTGATACTCAACGTTGTCATTGTCGAACATGCGTTTGAGATTTTTCCAGTCCTTTATATCCTTGCACCAGATTACGATGCTCTTACGTGTGTACTTTAGCCGGTAGTTTTTAATACCGGCTGTTCTCAAGGTTGCTGTAAACTCATGGTGGCTCACCAGGCCCCCCTTTGTTACGATGGGTGGCGGTGGTGTCGCCCTGGTTTTTAGCGGCGTCTTCTTCTTAGGTATAACTCGGCGAGATCTTGTTTTATATATGCTACTTTCTGATGCCCTGTCAATGTCCGTGTCCTCGGAGTCGCTCAGTGGTTGAAATCGGTTACTAGTTTTCACCGCAGCTTCTGCTCCTACGTCCAGGTGCACCTTTAGAATGTTTTGAAAGGAACAGTTTTGAAAGGAAATTTAAATTAAACTTCTTCAGTCTTAGTGCTTGTCTCAGTTTCCATCGGGATTTCATCAATGAGCGGAGCCATCTTAGCTGTTGGGGGGGGGGGAGCCATTTGTGTTGGCTCGATGCTAGCTGACGCAATGCCAGATGTTTTTTCATGCGATGGCGTGACCTCCAAGGTTGTCTGGAGAGGTTATCTGTTACATGCTGCAAGTCGCGCACGCCACTTTTGCTCTTAGGTTTTCCTTCGACTTTCATATTTTTGTTGTAAGTCGATGAAGTATCGCTCTTTCCTTTCACAAGGGCAGTACTTTTACTACTGAAGCTTTTTGGCCGCAGTCTACTTTGACTTCGACCTTCTTGACATTTTTAATTCCTGTTGGTTGGACTTCTCTCACATGTTTAATTCCTTTGAAGAACGCGTCTTCCAACTCCCTTTGCTGTGAGTCAGCGTTATTGAAAATATCAAGCCACTGCGAGCATTTACGGCTTGGGTTTTCCTTAAAGTCGGCAAAAATGTTTTCGATTTCCTTTAGGGATTTTGCCCCATCGCTGAGTTTGGAATCCCGAGATAGAGCTGAGAGTTCGTCTCCCGTCTCCTCGGACATTGAAAATGTATGGACGCCTTGGCTATCTGCGTTAATAGATATATTCAAATTTGACACTGCGGTAAACTCGGGGATCCGTTCCCCAAAACTGAAAAATCTAAGACTCTTCTTGGCTATGGCTTGAATTTGATAACAAATTCAAGTTGGGCCATATAGAGAATATACACCAACGTGATTTAACTATATCGAGTTAATAATCCCGAAATTCGAGTTTATATCGCGAGCGGGCTCAATTTACCTGGAGACCCCGCGAAATCCAGTCCGCACAGTTCGACGGTCACTATGCGAATGCATATAGAGTCACTCAGACATAAAAACTGAAGTCGGGAAACTGGTCACCTTAAAATTCTGAAAGATATCCAGGTAGAGGCGATGACCAAACCAACCGATACAATGGAAACAAAACTCGATTTTGATCGCTCCTTTGAAGTGGTAATTGAAGACCGCAATACTACAGGGGAAAGACTAAAACAACTAGAGAGAGGATCACTTGTCGGGTACACAGATGGATCAAAGGTGAAAGAAGGAGTGGGATCCGGAGTTTACGGACCTAAATGTTGAATCTCTGCACCTTTAGGAAACACTCCCACAATCTTTCAAGCAGAACTAAATGCTATCAATTTAGCCATCTCTGAATGTGCTAAAAAAAGGCCTAAGAGGTGCAAAGATCTATATCCTATCAGATATCAAGCAGCCTTAAAAGCGCTAGCATCTAGCAGAATCAACTCCCGGCTAGTGTGGGATTGTCGGATGGCTACAGATCAACTGGCAAACAGAAACAGACTAACCCTAATGTGGGTACCAGGGCACGAGAGTGTGGAAGGCAACGAAGCCGCTGACCAGCTCGCAATGAATGGTGCAAAGACTGCCTTTTGCGGGCCTGAATCATTCTGTGTCATCACTAGAGGACACGTAATGAATGAACTCAGAAATTGGGAAAAAGGAGGAAAGAGACACATTGGGCCAATGCATCTGGGCAGAGACAGACCCAGAGACTCATTTCTCACTCGCCTAACTACACAAGAAAGCTTCTCAAGCTACTAAAAATAAGATAAAACTGGTCGTAGACCTTCTCACTTGACGTGGACCCTGAAGGTACCACCTCAAGGAAATGGGAAAAAACCACTGACGAACAATACAGATTCTGCCAAACGACGGCTGAAATATCAGAGCACTTACTCTGTGAATGTCAGACACTGACTCGCCAAAGGTTGAGGCATCTCGAAAATGCCCTTGTGGCAGATCTACAAAAACTCAACCATCGAAATATTCTGAGATTCTCGAAGGAGATAAGAATTTTCGTGTAAAATAGAAGGGTATGCACAAAATATCAATTGTGGTCGACGTGTTGAAGGGCAAATCTTGCCGAGCGACCCTCTACCTACCATGCCGTATCGTACCATAGCAAACCTATTTATAAATTAAAACACAACATGGCTCTTAAAGAACTTTATTATAAAACAGGGACTAAGACCCAAGAAGTACTAGAGCAGGATGGTTACATCAACTTGATTTTTCCACTGACAGCTGCTCTGTCGTGACGTAGCCACGCGACGAAGTTGACGCGAGAGCCTTAACATACATATGGCAAAGACGTACAGGCAAGACTATTTTCTTGTTTAGAATTTATAAAAATGTGTTTAATCTCAAAATTTTAAATGGATAATAAAATTAAACTATTTCTTCTGAAATTAGAGCTACATTACCTGAACGCCTACCAAGGCGTGGCGTCACGGATTACTGGTCGTGACAAGATCGAAAACCAAACACTGTGGGACATACGTGCATAAAAGCAATCCTGAAATCACCACTTAAAATATCATTAAGTAACGCCTTGTATAACTCATGGATATGCACAAATACCAGCTTAAAGTAAAGTTAAAACCAATAACAACTAATTGACGAGTATAATTTCCAGTTGTGTAATATTTTTTCTTAGTTGTGGAAACAGAAAACAATTATTTTCCTACCGAATGCGGAATGTGATACTTTCCCGCACGCGATTGCCATTAATTCTAAGGACGCGGAGCCCAGTTCGGGCAAGCAGTCCAATGCGAGAAGCACTTTCCGCAGGAGTTTGGAACCTAAGTTGAAAGAAAAAAAAAGTGGATAAAAATTGCAAACAAGAAACTATACCAAACGATTTAGTAGCTCTCAAACTCTCAAAGATTGGTTTGAGCTTAAACAGTATCAATCTTCTTCTTCTTCAAGTGCCTATTCGTTTGGAATATTGGCGACCATCCTGGCTATAATGATCTTGTTGACTGCTGCTTTAAACAGTTCTGTGTTGAGTTTCTTTTGTGTTGCTTCGGTCAATGTCCAGGATTCCATGCCATAGTGTAATATGGAAAACACATAGCAGTGCAGGATTTTTACTTTGATATCTAATTGAGATTGTGGCTTTTAAAAAACTTAGACATTTTGATGAAGGCTTCTCTTGCTTTTTCTATTCTACATCTGATTTCTTGTGAGTGGTCCCACTGTTCGTTTACTAAGTACTAGACAAATTTGGATACCCGTTCTACTGGTATATTTTTAATAAATAGTTGGCAGTTTTCTTTCTTCTCTTTACTTATAACCATAAATTTTGTTTTATTGATGTTCATTTTTAGCCCATATCGTTCACTTACTTCATTCACTTTGTTCATTAGCTGTTGTAGAGCCTCTATACTATCTGCAAATATGACGGTATCATTTGCATAGCGGATATTATTTAGTCGTTCACCGTTTACAAGAATTCCATTCTCATCGTTTTCCAGAGCTTCTCTAAATATCTCTTCTGAATACAGATTGAATATCAGAGGGGAGATGATACACCCTTGTCGTACGCCCCGCAGAATATTAACTGCCTCTGTTGTTCTATCTCCAGCGTTGAATTTTATGGTGGCTGTCTGGTTCCAGTATAAGTTTTGTATAATTCTGAGATCTTTATCATCCATTCCGGTGCCTTTCAGTACTTGCATCATCTTCTGGTGCTGGATTTTGTCAAACGCCTTTTGGTAGTCTACAAAGCAGGTATAAATGCCGCAATTCATGTCCCTAGATCGTTGGAATAATACTTGAATACTGAACAGTGCTTGTCTTATTCCCACTCCTTTCATGAAGCCAAATTGTGTGTCTGGTACTCTCTCTTCGCATATCTTGTAAATTCTGCGATGGATAACCTTAAGAAAAAGCTTGAGTAAATGGCTCATTAAGCTTATGGTTCTATATTATCCGCATTTCTTTGCCCCTTGCTTCTTGGGCAGCAGTATAAATTCAGAAATGAGCCATTCTTTCGGGATATTGCCGGTGTCATAGATATTGTTAAATATTTTGCAGATCATTTTTATTGATTCTTCATCCAAAAGCTTAAGGAACTCTGTCTGTATCCCGTCCGGTCCTGGAGCTTTGCCTTCTTTCATCGATTTTATGGCTGCTTCTATCTCACTTTTTAGTATTGGTGGTCCAGTTTCTGTTGATAAGGAAGGGGGATCTCTTCTCTCATCGAAGAACCTAAATTCTCTATGTATTTTTTCCAACTGTCTTTAATACTTCCTTGGTCCACAATAGGTTCTCCGTTGTCATTGACGAGTTTTCCTACTGTTCTCTTTTTGTATTTGCCAGTTATTTCTCTCACTCTTTTATGTACATTGAAGTCATCAAATCTCTGTTTCATGGCATTTTTCCTCCATTTCTTTCTGCTTGGCTTTTCTGATCTTTCTTTGTATTTCACGGTGTATCTCCCTGTATGCGGTTATGTTATTCTGATGTTTTCTGCTCTCTTCCATCATCTGTAGTATTTCCTCTGTCATCCACGTATCAATATTGTCCCTTAATTACGCAGAATAACTTAAAAAAAAAAACGACAGAAAGACGGGGCTTCTCCATTTACTACAACGTCTAATTCGCCATATTTTCAGCCTAGACTTACTACGTCACGAAACGTCAAACTTCATAATGTCCAGGCCCGCGTATTCACGTAGGTTGCGGTTTTATTAATTATTCTGAGTATGTTCTGGCACATTCAGCAGTAACAGTTGATATAGTTCAGAGTTCTACATAAGTTGGTAGTATATTATTAGTCTTGTAACATTTCAAGAGATTAATTTCCAGCAAATTCTACTTTGGGTTATTCGCAATTTTCTTATAAAAGAAAAATAATACGTTACAGTTCGAGACAACAGTCGAACAAAAACTAAATAATGCGATCTGTATCTGGAATATATCGACTGCAAAAATAAAACAATAAAAGAAAAAGCGATACATATTCCCTGAATGTTTACTACGTACCTATTCGCATTGGAATTTTTGTGAGTCTGGCTAATTTAGTTCGGGAAACGTAGGCAAAAGTTACAATACAAATAAAAATGTACGCCGTCAGAAAAGAACGTAAAGTCTGGAAACGATCCGCGCCGAGGTCGTATAAATTATTTAATTATGTAATAAATCTCACATAAAAGCGCAATTTAAATGCAAATGTATCACCACCAGTGGGCCGATATGGGGCGTCACCGTATGATTTGTGACTATATCAGAGTCGGATTATCCTATAAAATCGCTGGAAAAAATTGATAATATTGGGTTAATACCTCTGCGTGTCCCTATAAAAATGTTCGGTTAGTATTTATTGCAACGGCCACTTAACTGTTACGAGTACGCTGCTCTGAACTGCGAAATGAAAGAAAAATGGATGAAGAGACCAAAATATGTTTTAACAAGGTGAAGTTTGTAGTTTGCTATTAAAGAGGCAATCTTGAGTAGCACATAGAAGGTAGTTACTTCTGGATAAAATGAATGTATGGCATGCAAAAAAAATAAATGGATGCGTGCCTAAGAAAGATTTTTACAGTTTGGATTTTTGAAATGCTCTGTAAATGAGTAAGAATCTTGCGAATATAACAAAATCCAGTAGTACGATTTTCCCCTTTTACTGGTCGATTTGTGTTGTTGATACTCTCGCTACCTTACTTCTCGCCACCTTTCTTCCGTTGTTCCGAGTCGCTCGAAAGATGAATCCGTTTGGAGAGCCACCTGTCAGATGTGGTATATATTCTTTTTTTGGGGGAATTGACAAGCGTTCTTACTCATCTGAACAATCGACGCGAGCAGGCAGTCTTTCAGTATCTAGAATGAGGGTTGTTATTTTTGACAATTAGGTTTAAATACCGCCCGATTGTGTCACTGCATCATTTGGCAAATGAGCTAGAGTGTGTGTTTTCTAAAATTATCGGCCATATCGCCTATAACCGATGTTCGATGAGTAGTGTGATGACGCCTTTTTTTAAGGGTATATATGTTCCTATTTTAGATAGTTAAAATTGTTTATGATTTAACTAGGGTCCTTCTGTAGGATACAATCCCTTTGGGGCTGACGTCCGTCAGCGGTCTTTATAGGCTGTAGTATAACATATCCGTGTGCGTTCAACATAGTTGAATGAGATAAGTTGGGCTTTGTCTTTATTTTGCCAATGGCCGTCAAAATAGATTAAATAGAAAACCAATACCTACTTTTTTTGTTATTATTATATATTGCACAAATTTACTTACTCAGAATGCGATCGACTGTAACAAAATTAGGGCAATTTGAGGGAAAGGTGCGTCATGTAAATTAAACCACAAATTCCACCTAATTTATTAGAGAAAACGTGCCAAACTCCACCTGGAAATCACGAGGGGAAAGAGTACGGCAGAGAAACCCTCGATCTAAATTCCTAAACCGAATTCTGCTTTATAACCTTTATTAGTATAATAATTAATTAAATTACTGTCTCCCGCGTCAAAATGTGTAGTTCCACATTCGTAATAGTACATTTAAAACTGAAGAGATAGCTCTCCGCCCGGGAATCGAACCCGTGTCTCCCGCGTGCCAGGCGGATGTGATAACCACTACACTACCGAAGAGTGGTGTTAGTTTGCCAGACGCCGCTGGGAGGTACTGAGGTCCTGGATTACGGAAGCTACCCAGCTATTTAGTTGCAATTTGGGCCAGTATCTCTAGAATGATCATTTCATTTATAACTATATATTCACCCGTCAGGGTAGGAAAATGTTAGTAATTTCACAAAAGCTCTTACTTGCAATCACAGTCATACTAAAACTAAAATTCCAGCACGAAATGACAGCAAACAATATATTTTTGTTTTCATTTAAAGCAGTGTTATTCACAGCATAAAACGATTTCATTAAATATGTACACATGTTATGCCATCCATGAAAATAAAAGAAATACTTGTGCAAATTATGTTAATAACAATATTATGAATTTCATTTTACTGACCTGTAATGACATGTTACAACATAGAAGCAAAACAATTCACCAAAATAAACTGTACACTGCGCCGGCTTTTGACTATCTATCCCCGTTCTCGAGCGATACGCTTTTGGATCTCCTCAAAAAACAAACCTCGCAAAACCCGACTTCAATTTATGACTTGTTTTTCTCTTTTTCCTTCTTTACATAT
>MU191609.1:0-24153 GCA_016904865.1 Pissodes strobi
ACCTACACGCCATCCAAAGTGTGTTAAGTTATAAAAGATATATGATGGATAATAGCACTTGACAAGAGATATCGGACTACAGCAGGTACGAGTTCTGCAATTAAACATTGAAGGAATGAGCCGTGACAAAGGAGAAAACCTCAGTAGAATGACAAAAGAAAACAAAATAGACATCATCGCACTACAAGAATCTCACATAGACGACGAACAACAACTAACAACCAGAGCAAAAATCCCAAGATATATGATTGCAGTGAGCATCCTCTCAGATGTCCATGGATCCATTATGTATACCCGCCACGACTTAGAGGAATACAAAGTAATCAATACCGTAAGACAACATGAAATCGAAATTATCACCATGGAAATGGCAGGAATCCAAATAGCCTCAGTGTATAAACCCCCAACTATCAACTGGCCCAACCCTCCTCTGCCCACTATGAATCACAGAGCACAGTAGGTTTGCACCTGTATATTTGAATTGCATCAAAAAGTATTAACGAAGCGATGCAAAAAGTCACTGTTGGAATTCCTTCAAAGAGCACCGGACTTTTATATCCTTCTAAAGATTCTATCATTGGAGAACTTGCTGAGCTATTCCGTCTAATTGAAATTAAATTAAATTACGTTGCCGTATAGGATAGATCTAAAGAACTGCCATAAAATGCTTTACCTAACGGCGTCTTTTTTTACTTTTTACGTATTAAATGAATTAATTATTTTTATCTGTGCGAGGATGCAGTTAGTTCCTAGAAGCAAGAAATGGACGACGGACGTGATAATCAATAATTGATAGTAGCGAGAAATTTGTAAAGGAAATCTTCGTTTGACTAAGAAGTTATTATCAGCATTAAAAACGCATTCTTTGTCTTTCTATTTTCCAATGTCCCGCGTTGTGATAGTGAAGGGTTTTATTTGTTCTGATTTTAAATGAGTTTGTTAACTAAACTGCTGGATAACTGAACCGGGTTAAGCGAATTTTGAATTAAATCCTCGTTTCACTTCAAAGTTAAGCTAAAATATAAATTATCATGTTCAAAGTGAAACAGGGTATTTGGCATATAACTATAAAAGCAGGGTACTTCCTTCTATTTTCTATTCACTCACTTAAACCTCTTTAGGGACCGCCCAGCGGAGCGGTATGGCCGCGTTTAAGCTTGGGCAATAGGCAAAAATTCTGAACAAATTCTAAAAAATTCCAATTAAATTTTATGAAATGCTAAAAAATTCTAAAAATACTAAAAAATTGTGATAATTCTACGAAAGGCTAATAAATTTTAAAAAATCAAAACATTATATTGGCTTGTACACCAAAATTCTAAGGTGGTTTCCCCCTTCGCATTTAATTAATACATTTTTGGATAAAAATCATACATTTCCCATTAGACACCTTTTACTAGGCTTTTACCTTATTGTCAATAATGTCAATTACATATATTATATTCAAAATTTATCTGTAACATTTATCAATTATAATATTATATATAATTGCCACATTTACCCGAATTATAATAATAATAATAATAATAATAATATCCTTTATTGCCGACTCAATCATATTACAATGACATAGCAACGTCACAAAACATGGTTTGCCAAAAAAGGCCCACAAAATCTAAAACACATTTTTGAAACAAAAATTAAAGCAAAAATAAACAAACCTTAAAGTAAGATACACAATGTTTAGAATATTTTTAAAAAAATCCAATAAAACAGTACATAGAAAGTTTGCACATCACCAACATTCAAAATTCAAAACCAAATGTGTATAGACACTTCACCAGTAGGAAGCCTGTTACCTCATCCTTAAACCTATTTAGGTTTTCTATGTTTTTTAGATCTGCGGGAAGCTTACGATAGGCTTTGATTGCCATGAAGTAAGGACCCTTTTCAAAAAATGCAGAATTGTGTCTAGGGATACTGAGGTCGGACCTGCCCCTAGTGGTAACCAACATATCAGTTCCATACTGTTGGTGATTTCTCAGAAACAAATGCGGATTTTTTTTGACAAAGGTAACAAGAGACAAATAGTATAGCGAAGGAATTTTAAATCGGAAAAATATCCTCTACAAGAAGTTCTGGGTCTAAGCTTTAGAATACAACGCACAATTCTCTTTTGTGCCCTGAAAATATCATGTGCTCCAGCTGAGGAGCCCCAAAAAATGATTCCATATCTAATAATGGATTGCACGCATGCAAAATAGAAGAGTTTTATGTTTTCAGTGCTCAAAACATCCCTCAGACGACGTACGAGGGTACATGCACTGTTAAGCCCAGACTGAAGCATGCTGGTGTGTACGTCCCATGTCAGTGTAGGGTCAAGATGAACACCCAGAAATTTTATAGATTCTGTTACAGGTATTGTCTTATGGTTTAGTGTAACTAAGGGTGACTCTGTAATGTTCACAGTTTTGCTGAAAGTCAGAAATCCCGTCTTATCTACATTTAATCTTAAAAAGTTATGCTGACTCCACAATGACATCAGTTCCGCCGCACGCGAGCAAACCACAGATAGCCCTTGCATTGTCCCACTTGAGACCACAACAGAGGTGTCATCAGCATATTGGCACACTGAGCCGGGGATAGGTTCCTTTGAAAGATCATTTGCATATAAGAGAAATAATATAGGTCCCAGGATAAACCCTTGGGGCACTCCCTGCTTCACATCAACAGTCTCTGAGTAGAACCTCTGTCCACCATCCATGATACAGACCGTTTGCTGCCTTCCTGAAAGATATGATTCAATAAGGTTCGCGCAGACACCCCTAACCCCATACATGTTCAGCTTTTTCATTAGTAGTTGATGATCAATTGTGTCGAAAGCCTTTGACAGATCAAAATACAAACCAGCCACCTTCCTACCAGAGTCTACCCCTTGAAAAATGTGGCTCAGTGCCTTGAAGATTGCCAATTCTGTGGACCTGCATGGCAGAAATCCATACTGATGAGGGGAGAGAATCTTATTACGCATTAGAAAGGCAAGCAATCTGCTGTAGATTGCCCTCTCAAAGACTTTCGACAAAGAGGACAACAATGAAACAGGACGATAATTCTCAAGTTCATGAATGTCTCCGTTTTTAAAAACTGGGACAAGTAATGCTTTTTTAAGTTTATCAGGGAATTCTCCTGTAACAAAACATTCATTTATTATGTGTGCCAGAGGCCCGCACACCCACCTAGACACACATTTTAGAACATAAATTGGAACTTCATCGAGTCCAGCAGAGAACTTGTTTGGCTGCTGCATTAGCATATTGAACACCTCCAGTTCACCAACCGGGGTCAAAAACCAAGATGGATAATTTATAGTGTGTGAAAACTCACCTGGAGCATTAAGCGATTGATTCAAATTAAATTTATTACTGAACTCATTTGCAATCAAAGTTGGGTCTTTAACAAGTTCACCATGAAACTGGAACTTAGTGAGATATTATTGTTTTTTTTTTTCTTTTTATTAGTCTCAAAATTTAGAATGTTCCAAGCAGTTTTCATTTTATTTTTTAAATTTAAGATTTTGTTTTCATTTATACTTTTTTTATAGTTTGAGAGATATTTTCTATACAATTTTCTTTCATTTTTATCTTGAATTAGCACATTATCATTATTAGTTTGCTTGTACCAAACATACAAGTCTTTTAAGTGTTGTGAATATTGTTTTATTTCTTTGTTAACCCACTGAGAACAATGAGAGGTTGGTTTTTGTTTGCAGGTATGTAAGGGAAATGAGAGATCAAAATAATAAAAGTAACACTTAAAGAAAATGTTGTACTTATCATTTACATCAGGTGCCAAAAAAGTTTCCTGCCAGTCTTCATTTTGGAGGTATTGTGCAAATAAATTCACATTGTCATCGGTGAAAAAGCGTTTTTTAGTGTAACAAACAGTATGGCTATTTTCAGGAAAACTCATCTCCAGGACTTGCCCATAGTGGTCCGATAAGTCAGTACTGTAAATATAGCATGATTGGTTATCCTCACTTAGGTTGCTGAAAATATTGTCGATTAAAGTACCATTTGCAGGCCCGACCCTAGTCACCCCCTTGACTTGTGGTTTCAGCTCAAAGCTAGATAAACACTGCAAAAGATGATTTGATACATTATCACTAATATTAAAATTTATATTAAAATCTCCGCATAGAATCAAAATTTTATTTGGTTTATATATTTCAGTGAGCAATTCATTTATGACTGAGAAAAAAATGTCAAGACTTCCGACTGGTGACCGGTACAGACAAACAACAGTATAAAATTTATGTTTAAAAATAAGCTCAAAAATACAAAATTCAAAGTGCTTCTCCAAGGGTTTTACAGAAGTCTTTACCTCTAGAAACTGTAGATGTGGTTTAGAGAAGATCGCTGTACCCCCTCCCCTGCTCACCACTCTGGAAGAGTAACAGTTAAGTGAGTAACCATTTAAGTTGAGATCACAGATATCATCAGCCTGTAGCCAATGTTCTGAGACACAGAAAATGTCTGGTGTGACCTTCGAGAGCAATACCTCTACTTCTAGAACTTTGTTGTTTAATCTCCGTGTATTCAAGTGCAATAACTTTACAGTTGGGGTACTTGAACCAACTAATTTGGAGTTAAACCCTGTGTTTTCATTCTGTAAATTTTTTCCCATTTCTTTAACACATTGACTCAGTTTAATTATGGGGCTTTTGCAATAGTCTTCCTTGAATCTAAAAAATTACGACCAAATGAAAAATTAAATCTCTCGAATGCTACGCCTTTGGGCCAAAAAGATTCACTATATATTAGCTCCTTTATCTCAGTTGGCACCCCAACCATGAATCTTCCCTTTTTACTTCTTTCCTCTTTAGGGATACATTGCTTAATGTGTATATTTTCAGCTGATATGTGGTTTGCAGATGTGTGTTTGACTATATAGCGCTTCACAATTTCCTCGGTAATTCCCTCTTTTATTTTGGAGATAAACAGCCAAACTTTACTATCACCATTTACAAATTCCGGATCGTTGCCATCCACTCTTGTGCCAATCTGTGGTTTTTTCCGAGGCTTTTTTGGTTGTTGATGAGTTTTTTGTTCTGTTGATCTCACTTGTCTCCTTTGCTTTCTTGTCTGATATTCTTCAAAATCGGATTCTGAAACAAAAACATCTTTCTTGTTTTTGTTTATTATATCCGAAAGTAAGGTTAGGTGCTACATCTTCTTCAGATTTGTCCGCGGGTTTTTGGTTGTTGCCTGGTAGCAACCTGGTAGAGTTGGTAGCCGCCGGCGCCTCGGCGAACTGTCGCGTTATGACAGGCTGTACATTTGAACTACTCGATGTACCGGAACTACAGTCACCTGTCACGTGGCTTTTTGTTTGTGACGTTGACGTGGTCTTCCCGCCACTTTCCTCAGGATGTTTGTTTACGTTTTTTGTAACACTTTCCATTCTCTCAATTTTTTCCAGTAGAAGGCCATTATTTTCCTTTAGAATTATGTTTTTTTCTTGTATTTCGTCCAGCAATCGCTTTAAATACGAGATTTCCATACCTTTTTGGGTGTAGGCTGCTAAATCAGGTACTCTTCCTTCCGTTTGTGTATCACTATCAACTTTGCCAACACACGGGCATATCACTAAATTTTTGGAACCACTCGTCACTTTTAGCCCCGTTATACGAAGGGCACACGAACTATGGTACATAAACTTGCAGTTTATACACTTTACGCCAGTCTTTTTTACAATATCTACACCGTTTTTCTTCTTGAGTGTCGGAAGTAGGCGCATCAGTCGGCGCCATCTTGGAAAATTTTACGGACTATGGAATAAGAATTTAGAAATTTACCGTATATTAATTATTAATTTAATTATAATATTTAATTATTTTCGGGCCCAATATGTCGATTTAATATTATTTGCGCTATTTACACATTTATTACAAGAAAGAAACTTACTGCAATGCGTCCATTATTCATAACGCAAATTAATCGCTAAATCGAATCAAGCTGGTAATTAATTTATTAATGTTTTATTGAACAGGTTGTTAAATACCGCAATCCGATCAAATTAATTTATAAATTTTAGTGTAACCCGAGGCGTTATTAATACTTCTTGTAAATGGACGGAAAAATAATTGTTGAATGAGAAGGGCAAAAGGGGTCTCTTCATAAAACGAACAACAAATTATTATATTCAATTCAAAAGTATACATTTTGTTGATAAAGCATATACAAGACCTAATAATGTTATACATTTGCAAGACATTAAAGATAATACAAAAAACAGAAAATAAATAGATGCAAGTAGTCAAAATTAAAATTAAAATAAAACAATTGAGCAATTTCAGTATCATTTCTCTAGACAGGTCTTTAAAGGATTTTTGAATTAGGTAGATCATTGTGTTAGCTTTTTTATGCTATGTAAGTTTCCCATTTTAAGTCAGAAGTGATAGTGATTCCCAGATCTCTTTGTTTTAATAGTGATATTATGTGTGTTTGTTCAAAGTAATAGTTAAGTTTTCGATTGTTTTTACCAATTTACAAGAAAGTGCATTTAGTATCGTTCAGGGACATTGTCCATTCCAGCGTCCATTTTTTTGATTTTTATTAAATCAGCCTGCAAATCAGCATACTGAAGAAGTGATTTCGCATAAATGTTTCCGTGATCTGCAAATAAAGCATTCTTTGTTTTAAGCCCGTGATAAAGTTCGCTTAAATATACGATGAACAGCAGTGGCCCCAGAGGGACACCACTACATACCTGGTGATCTTGTGAGAGTGTAGAATCCACACGCACCTGGACCATTCTACCTGCAAGAAAGCCTTCTCCAATCAGCTGTAAGAGATTCCCCCTGACTCCATAATGGTTTATTTTGTCAAAAGCTTTTTCAAAGTCGAGGTAGAGGACATCAGTTGGTTCTTGATTATCATCCGCTAATGTCCATTCGTCGAGTCTAATTAAAAGGTTTGTGAATGTTGACTTCCTTCCTTTGGGGATGTGCTCTTTTCACCCCCATCTGCAGATTTTGGTCTGAAGTTAATTATTATTTGCCACATTGTTTTTATGGGGTTTGTAAAAGTATTTCTGAACCTATCGTTTTGCGACTTTAAGCCATTTTTATAATATTTTTTTAGTTTTTTTCAGTTCAGAATTGGAAAACTTAGAACTATTAAGTTTTCAACAATCTGCTAAAAAGGATATTGTTTCTCTCATTTCCTTTAGTTCACTATCAAAGCGAACCCGAAAGGTTTTCTCGGGAAAGGACTGCAGGTATACCCCCTCCATGAGCCCTATCAAAGTGTGAAATATTTGGTCAATGTAGTTGTAGAAGCAATGTAATCTTCTTTCCCAGCTCAACCAGGCTCCGATTGATTGCCAGCTGAATAAGTTGTCCACAGTGATCAGAGACGCTCAAGTCCATGATACTAACAGAGACAGATGAGGGAGAAAAAATTATGAAAACATGCACTCTGTCTAGTACCCTCACTAACTAGCTGATTAAAGCCATTGCTCAGTAGAGAGTCACAGAGCATTGTGCACTATCTTTCATCGGTATTGAAGTGGCCATTGAAGTCTCCAAATTTAGAAATAAGATTTTCAATGATATTGAAAAATTTGCTGTAAGTCTCCACTTGGTGGCCTATAAATTGTCACCAAATAGATACTAAGATCACTTAAAAACACTGCACTTACTTCAACAACATTCTCATAAACTAGGATCTGATATTGAGTCGAGTAAGGATACATCCAATGAAGGTTTAGTTAAAATTGCTGAGCCTCCGCCCTTCTTGTTTCTTCTACTGGAGCAGCTCTTTATTTCTAATCCTTCTAAGTGCAAATAATCAATTTCTTGCCAAAAGAGGCAGTGTTCCGTCAGACATAGTGCGTCTATGTCCATTTCATTCATGTACGTTTCCAATTCCAGTGTTTTGTTACGAACAGATCGAACATTTAGGTGGAAAAGATTTAGCTTGCAGTCTAAAATTGTATTTGAAGGAACCAGAATTTTTTGGCGTTGAAGGTTCAATATAGCCCCTCCTGAACCACAAGGCCAGGGGGACTATAATTAATTAATTAACTAGTTCAGACAGAGGCGGGTTCTGCTACAATATCGCAAAAAGTTAAGTCATTAATATGAAGTAGGAAAATAATAGATTCTAAAACAGAGCCTTGTAGAACTCCGTAGTTAATTCTTCATGCAAAGGAACTATTCCATGATTCACTTAATCGGATGCCTTGGACAGATCACAAAACACGGCCGCCGATGTGTCTAAACTCCCTCCTGAAAGCTATAGATGGCCTCACATTTCACAATCACCAAGTTAAATGAGTGAAAATAGTTCCAGATCCTTCTTTTTATGAATTTTTCAATACTTTTAGAGAGAGTGGAATACAATTCTTGTAAAATTCCAATCGGAGTCGTGGCAATCGAACATGGGTTCGAATTCAATACCGTATTGTGGTTAATGTTACCGTTATGTATTTATTTCATAGGCTACAAAAGACATGCAATTTAATTATGATATGAAAACAAGGCATATTATTAGTGTCAACAAAATAGCCTGTATTGATGAGGGATGGTGAAAATGAACCAAAAAAAAAAAACACAATCCGTCTCCTCCTAAACTTGTCAAGTAAATAAGCTACACATATGTTAATCAATCTGTTTAAGAGCCTCTTGAAAATCTTGTACGGCTGCATTGTGGGAGCTTGTACATTCCTCCGGTACTTACTAAGAGATATTGTCCATACAAACGTCTAACGCGTAAACTGCAACTGGTGCAACAGAAAAGCTTATTATTTTATTCCCATGGTAAAATTAACAAAATAAGATGTTATTAACGTGAGAAAAATGCGGCAGAAGCTTGTCGTGCCATAAATAAATTCGATTTACATAATCGTGAAGAGATGATGGCAAAATAAAATAAACATTATTTGATAGAGTTACGACTGTATCATAATTTGAAGTATTAATAATCATAGAAAAATATATAGCAATCGACCGAAGCGATCCTATTGAAGATTTCTCTAGCAATTATTTCTCATATACATATCTCCATCCCTTCTACCGCCTACATATTATATACCTCATCAGGTAAACAACTATAATCAAGTGTAGGCCAGATAATTTAGTATAAAAATGATAGACAGGAAATGCATTAAACATTCGTGCCCGCATACGCAAACGGCGAGTGTCAGGATATCCGGCACGTCCACTGCAGATACGCCACCATTGCATTGTGATGATTCTACGCTTCATGACTGGGCGAAGGTGTTAGGGGGACATACTAAATAAACATCGGCATCGTTGCCAATTGATTTTTAATTTCACATCAAACGAAACTGTCGCATATGGTGAAAAGAGAAATAATAGAAGTTGCAAAATTATAGTACATCTAGACTATAAACCTTAAAAGCCCGAATCTTGAGGAAGTTGATGTGTACATTATCTACAGCCAATCCACTGGATTTCTTCAGGTGCTAAATGGCTTTTTCGCTCTTCGAATAGTTTTCCAATTCAAACATCACCATTCCATAAAGTTTATTTTAGGCAGAGCGAGAGTCAAATATTTCCCTACAACACCATTTTATCCACAATGCTGAAATAGAATTCGCTGCACTCAACACGCGTTTCGGTAACCATGCTAACATCATCAGGATTCAGGAAATGATTAAAGTTTTAATCATTTTGTGGGCCACGTTAGATATGAGCGGTGTTTCAAATTCGATATTATTTGTCGATTTTCTCATAGGCACTATAATTCAAATTCAAATTCAAATTGTTTATTCATGCTTTTATACATACATAGCACTGACACACGTCAAAGTAGAAAAAATACATATAAAGTCTTATCTAACTTAAAACCTTACACATTAAAAACATTTAAATTATTTTAAAATAGTCAAAAAATATACAAAACATATTACAAACAACAAATTAAAATTCAGTTAAAACAATTAAAATCAGACAAAAATTCATTCGCCAAGTAATATGCACCACTGAGAAGAAAACTCTTTACTACTTTTAAATGCTATTATCGATAGCTGTTTTACATTTTCAGGTACTCTGTTGTAGAAGTGAATACCTAGATGATTAGGCCCATCCAGGCAACGTTTTGGTCTCCATCAGTTCAAAACCAGCTTTTGTTTGTTTTGAGTATCATAGTTATGTATGGAGTCATGCGTTGTATAAAGAGTGACATTGGAGCATAAGGTTTCCAAGATAAAAAGTGATGGCAACGTTAGTATTTTATTTTGTCTAAAGGCTTCCCGGCAGTCATCCCTATATCCCAGACCCGCAATCACTCTAACTGCCCTCCTTTGAAGACGAAAAACCCTCCCTGCCCCCGCAGCATGTCCCCAAGCAATTATTGCATAAGAAATGTGCGAGTGGCAGAGAGAGAAATACGCCTGTCGGAGGACAGTCTGAGACACACACTCACCCAGGTTACGCATGATATAAATATTTTTGCTCGGCTTTGTAGAAAGCTGATCCGTGTGTACATCCAACCGAAGTCTAGGATGACCCCCAAAAACCTTACAGAGGTTACCACGTTGGTCTCTGGTAATGCCCGTGTTGAAAAAATCATGGATTGAGTTTTGTCCACATTAAAGAAAAATAAGTTTGAACTAAACCATGCTTCAGCCATTTCCTGTGCCTCCCCCGACTTTGCCTTAGCCTCCCCCAGATTTGCATGCTTATTAGTTATGGCAGTATCATCTGCAAAAAGAGTGTGTACTGTGACGTAGGGTCATAACCTGATATATCGTTAATATAAATTAAAAAGAGCATCGGTCCAAGAACTGATCCTTGGGGAACGCCCACAGTTACACTACCTCTCGCAGACTCAACCCCCATTCACTTTGATTCTCTGAGGTATATCCATAAGATAGCTCTCATTCAATAGTTATAGAAAATTAATGATCTGCCCTCGATGGTCAGAGAAAGATGAATTAACTGAAACATTGCAATTTAGATAATCATAATTAAAAAATATATATTATCCAAGCATGAGTCTTGACGAGTAGGCTCTATTACCATTTGTTTTAAGCCGTATGATTTTAATAAACAACATAGGTCTCTACACTCCCCGCTCTGTGCCAAAATGGACATTGAAGTCTCCGGATAATACTACTTTATTATGACAGACAATTTGGCTCAACGCACCTAGATAGTGACCTATATACATTCAAAATATAGATTTTAATTGTTTTGTATAAAAACTCCGCATAATTCGATAGTTTTCTCCACAGCTAGTGCATCCACACCAGTCAAAGCCGAATATTCCAAACATGGATCCAGGAAAATTGCTGAACCACCCCATTGAACACCATCTCTGCCTCGATCCCTACAGAATGCTGCCGCCTTCATATAATTTCCAACACGGGTTAGCTCTATTTCATTAGAACTAAGCCAGTGTTCATTTATGCAGACAATAGCAACGCCCCTTTCTTCCAAGAATCCCTCAAGTAGACTTACTTTGTTTCGCAAGGATTGAATATTGATGTGAAACAAGCTGATTAAGGTTTCTAGGTTTGATGAACCTGTGGAGTCCCCAGGCGTTGAAGGTTCAGAAAATGGTTTATTGTGATACCTTTCAGCCACAAATCGGGCGACATTGCTTCATTACGCTTACTTACTGGTACTGCAAGCTTGAAGGAACTTCTGTCTTTGTCTTTTTTTTTTGTCCGCATTTTGTACCAAGTGGAGTCTTTAATTCCCTTGTTGTTCAGATAGTCCATGATTGCTTCTGGTGTTGTGCTGGAAACAAAACCTGATATGAAAATCCAGGCCAGTTGTTTCGAGCCGGCTACCGATAACTGTGGAACACTTTGGCATGTTCCCCTTATAGGCTCTGTTCGTTTGCCTCTACATTTTCTCTGGACAAGCCTCCACCCAAATGTAGGATTTCCGTGCGCGTTTTCCGCTATCTTCTCCATATTTTCCGCTTTACTTTCATCCTGTTCTTGTTCGCCTTTATTAACTATTTCCATTTCTGTCGCGCCATCGTCGCTCGTTTTTAGTGTCTTTGTGTCAACACTCTTAACTTCAACAGTGACAACGTCAACATTTGCTACACCATTTGAACAATTTTCGGGCATAACAACTATACTGCTAACTTGTCCTTGTTCTTGTTCACCTTGCCAGGGTCTCACCCCAACAAGGGTTTGGCTTCGCTGCAAGGCAATTCGCCAGTACGATTTGAGGGGACCTCCAATAAGTCGTGCCTGTGCCCCTGGATATTCCCGAGCTTTGCACAAATATAAGCTACTGAATTGCACAGACAGAAATGGTCCCACAGGAACATCCGGTCCCTCCCGGCCTGGATACCGGCGTGAATGGGTATTTCTTCTGGCTATAAACTATGAAGTGCACAGAATTGTTTCTGGCTAATGAACTGCACGGCTAGTGTCTTATGCAAAGGGGCTTCACACAATGCAGATATAACCAGTTGCTGTCAGAGAAACTTCCCATCACAACAGGGCCTATGCCCCGATCTTCTTCGGATCACGTAATCGCGTGCAGGAATTTGGAAGAATCTTCGTAGGAATCGACCCTACATTAAGCGACCCACCCTAAACACTGTCCTAACCGGCCACGACTTTCCTTTTCGAACCGATGGGGCCCCCAACGCTTTCTGCCGTGAATCACGTGCACTTCCCGTGCGAAGTCAGGTTAGAAAACCAGGCTTCCTTCCCACGCCCGAACACCACCAACTCCAAAACGGAAGTGTACTGCTAACTTCATCCGTATTCGGGAGAATGGGAACGGCTGCAGTGTTGCCATTTATTTGAGCGTTTCCCGCGTTTTTTTATTGACATTTTTTTGTTTCATTGATTTGTTTTCTTGATTTTCTTCCAAATACCTCATTTTTTCCTTAAGTAGTTCTGTGTTTTCCTCTAGAAGCCTATTTTTATCTTGTAGTTCTTTTACCAGCATCCTGAAGACTTCCACATCCTGGACCGGTTTTGAGGTTAGGAGATCATCACAACACACTAATCTCGTTGAATCGATAATCCTAACTTTTCCTGCAAAATCTCTTTCAGCACACGACTTGTGGAAAGTATTTCCACAATTTACACAAACCATACTTCTCGCTTGTCTATTGTAATACTAAACTAGTATATGATTATAGACATAACCTTGAAGCTATGTACAGTTAAATGCTCATTAAAGCCCCTGCGGAACTGCTACGTATGAGCTCGGTTACATGAAATATCTTTGATATGAAATACAGTAATAGGTATACAAGCAATAATAATAGGATAAATATTACCTTAAAGTCCGCCTATAAGCTACTATGTACACAATATTCACCAATTAACGAGCAACGTTCAATTCGTTCAGCAGTTTATCTTCCAGCACAGGAAAAGTCACTTTAAACACTTACTAAGTCTCTGTTGTAGCTTCTATATATAATGAACTTCAGTTTCTTGCAAATCCTAAATGACTTGAATGTAGTGGTTTGAATGATATGCAGTTATATATGCATATGGCATGACACGGAAGCCTTGTGGAATGCGGTTCTTATACATGCATAAATGATTATAAAACATGCTATGCAGGTAGCATAGATAAGCTGAAATCCGCGTAGAGGATATAGCATTTGTGAGATTTTGAGAATACTGGCGGACGAGTGCCGTTTAATCCTTATATGAGAATAAGGCTAGAGTATAGCAACCCAGTGTTATACTCTGATAGAAAATAGAGAATGTTGAACGCCCATGGACAAGACCAAATGGGAACGCTAGCACAGCGATGGTACTGCGTTTGAGATGTTCAGAGAATGATTGTAAACGCGTGTGTTCACTTACTTGATATTCGAGACGAGACTCGATTGTGAGAATTTCCATAGACGAGTTCAATGGGGCGCTAGTACAGCGATGGTACCGCGTTAGTTGAGATTCGAGACGAGACTCGATTACATGTGGTTAGAGACAAGACTCTATTGTGAAAAATACCTTTTTGTAGGCTTCCCATGAATGAGACCAATGGGGACGCCAGTACACAGCGTCATAAATAGTTTGAGTATAATAGCAGACAGGGTGCCGACAAATACCTTACTACTTGTAGGCTTGAGACGACGATGGATATAGCTGGATACCACTATGTCACATGAGTAAAGAACTAGAGAGATTATGAGGTCTCAAAATGTGAAAACTTGCCGGCATGGCGGCATGGCTGCTTGAGGCCAAGCTCTTTTAACGCGACTTACATGGTTGAGAGTCGAGATGATACTTTTCACTGAACGTGGGAACTAGATCAAGTCAAAGGAATTGTTAATGCCCCTTTTTACCGCCCCTCCTGGCGGGATAATTTACTTCCTCCGGACATAGAAAGGGCAATAATATGAATATAGAAATATTGTGTAAAAACTTAGCATGACCGGTTGCCTAAATTAATATTAAGAATTTTAATACAAATCCAGTTGAAATCTGCTGACTAGTTTTCATGAAATTTGATTATTACAGATCGGAATTTTGGTTACCCCTACATAATCCAAAAACTTCCTAGCTATAATGCTAGGAAGTTTTAGGTTGGGTGAAGTGGCTATCCTGTAGGATGCGCTGTGCTTGGTTGACTTAACGTAGGATACGCGGCCGGGTTCAGATGAGTAAACGTGGTTACAACAGATGGCGCTAGAAATATGGCCGGGATACAGCGGCTTTTTGTAGAAAGCGCTGTGATTTGTCAGATGCCTTTCGAGTCTGCTTTACTTTTAGCTTTTCACCTGCCTGAAGCAGTGGATAAACGTTGAAATAAGAGATGGCGTTAGTAGTATCGCCCAGATTTTTAGGGTATCTTTGGAATGCGAGCAGTGGCGTGGAATGTTAAAATTGTGCAAAATAAAATTGTTAGATTTGAAAGTGTGTTCAAAATGGTTTTTGAATAAGACGTACTTTCGTTCTTTTTCACCTTCCGACCCATTCATAGCAGTGTTGCCACCACGCGAAAAATTTTCGTAATAGATTTAGGTTCAAATTGTAATAGAATTGACTTTATGGCAACAGATTTTATTTTTCTGATAAATAAATTATATAACGTGCACAGATATTAGCTGCTGTATATAAAGCGGCTACTTGTCGCTCCTACACGTAACTCCTGGAATATTGCTTGCATTTGCGCCATGTCTTCGCGATGTAATCAGGTTGACGCAAAAGCCCTCGTCGTCGAGGGGTCTAGATGGTTGGGTTTCAGTCCGGCGGCCCGGGTTCATATCCCGTTTGCTTTTTTTTGTTTTTTTTTTGGGTATGTCGAGTTAGTTTTGGTCAGCATCTGGTTAGTTGCCTTTCCTTGAACCCCCGTAGCGAGCGAAGCGAGCGGAGGGCCATGCGAAAAGTGGTTTGGTTTAGCAACAGCGTATTCCAAGAGCTACGATTAGAGGCTACAATTAGCCGCGTCTACTAACCACTAACCTATAAATCAACCAAGTTTCACGTTTGATATTGAAGTTTGCAGTTTCAGCACACCCATTATGATGACAGCGTTTTGACTTTCGACAGTTCGGTAATTTCTAATGAGATTGGTGGAACTATTGTTTGGGTCACCAACCAGGAATTAAAACGTTTTTAACTAATAAAAGTAAAAACATGACAATTTACGAGACCTTAGAGTATATAGTTGAAAAAGAGGTAGTTGTTTTGCTATTCCACTGGCCCATTAAAACGGGTTCGCGGGCGAATTCATAGCGGCCAAGCATGTGGCCGCGTGCATCGGTGAATCGCCGGCCACGACCTACAGTGGGAGATGCTTGTCGCCCGCAGAAGCCATCCCCACTTCTTTAGTTTCATTCATTTGTTCATGTTTTGTTTTATTTGGGGGGTGAGGCGGGTAGACATTGTTGGGACCAGGGCGGCAGCATAATTATGAATGAAACGCGGAGTCTATCTTTATTATATAGTCTAAGTACGAGACCCATGCTAAAGCTGCTAAAACCCCAAATTGTAATAGAATTTCTCACTTGGTAATAGCGTAATAGAAAATATTGAATTGTAATAGATCTATTACGATCGTAATAGGGGTGGCAACACTGATCCATATAGGCGCGTTTCGCCGTATTACGGCTCGTCAGTATGGCTATAGGCTATAGGGTCAGCAGATGAAAGAACGGTATTTGGGACTTAAAACAAGCTCAGTTAAATTTGAACTGGTAGTGCGTTGTAGCCGGCGCCATCTAGCTTGTAACTTGCTATAGGTTTATCGAAGATAGACGGTACTATACTATAGTAATTGAAAGAACGGACGTAGGGGAGACCGGTTGACGCACTTTTTTCATTTTTGAGACTAAAGACAAAATTAAACAATTTAGACCTTTGCTTGAAATTCTCCCTGGAAACACGAGGGTTTGTTTACCGATTGTGATTAAAAAATGAATCCAAAACTTCCTATTTTGGGTACAAAAAAATTTTTAAAAAACATTGTCAGGGTGCGTCAACCTACCCCATTCCGGGGTTTCTTGACGCAGTATCCAGGGTAAGTTGGCGCAATATCAAATAATACTATAAATATGTATATTTCCAAAGTTTATAAAAAAAAATACTTAACAACTAAATACATGATGAATAATCCTTAATAAAGTATGAAAACCACAGGTAACAATTATTCTTAGAAAAAATACCAAAACATAAAATAAAAACTTTAATTTAACTTCTCTGATTGCCCTTAGCATGATGTCTGGCGAAGTGTTACCCTAGCCCCGACTGGAGTGCGTCAACTAACCCCAGGGTACAATTGTGCATATTGAACAAAAACTTTTCAATATAATGAAAATTTGATAAACGTATTTTATAGGAGAGGGTTTGAGCGTTCTAATGCAAAAAAATATTTTATGATAAAATCCCTTACTTACTTAATATTTACTTACAAGAGCAAAAAAACAAATTTCTGTAACACACACTTTACGAATGATAGAGACGAACTGAAAACAACGTTCGCGAGAGCCGAGAGCCCAACGACCTTGGCCAAAGAACATGTGGAGTTACAGTGTTGTCAGATGTTTTGATTTGAAGAACTTACCCGGTGCGCCAACTAGCCCCGGTCTTCCCTACAAGAGGTACAAACTTTCTGATGTATTTATCTAGGTTCACCCGACACACACAGGTCAAGTGGTAGCCAACAATTACTATAGTATAGTATCTTCGCTAAACCTAGCAAGTTACAGGATAGATGGCGCCGGCTACAACACACTACCAGTTTGAATCATTAATATTGTTTGCTGCAAATGTTTAGCCAGCTTAAATACACATTTCGTAATGGAATTTCTATAAACCCATTTAAATAAATTAATGCACTTCTAAATATACGCAGCTTTATTGAAACAAGTTTTGTCTGAATTAAGTTAACTCAATTCATGTCAATCGATATGGTGAAATATATATTATGTTTCTTGGCGCAACTACAAGTAAGCAAATTTGATCCAAGAGCAGAGCAATTTGATTTAACCTATTTTCTTGTTCACCATAAAAGCAGAGTAAGCTTGATTTACATTTTAAATTTCTGGATTTTAAATTGAAAATATTAATAATGTTTTTACTGAAAAATTTACTTTTGGCGCATTATATCGAGCATTCTGTATATTATACAATTCAGTTAATATTCAGACCAGAATTTATGGTAATACAAGAACCGTGCTTCTTTGCTTAAAGGAAATAAAGTGTAATATAATTATTATTGATAGACATCTCTTGCAATTTAACCCCAAGGAGTGCTGTTTATTTCCTCCTTAAGTTTAAATTAATCCGTTTTCGTATTCCCTCGTTGGTTGTACAAGTTATAAAGCATTTAAGAAAGATCAGTGTAGGAGATAAATCGTTTTGAATTTGATGCTTTTGCCATAAGCAATTTTAGGAATCATTTCCCTCACACTGAAGCTCATTTTCTGTGTAAATATAATACCAAAAAAATAAAATAGAAATTACAGATAATCAATAGTGAATTGGTTAAAATGGTAACAAAAGGTTATGAAATGTGACCTCAGAACCATAATGATGATTGGTATTTTTGCTTAACAGAAATCGCGGGGTTTTCTAAAATTAAGTATCCTAATATTGTCTCAATCATTAGATCTGTGCCTCGTGATGCTTCAAGAATTCGGATTAACTATAGACGATTTTACACTAAAAGCTGACAAAAGTCCAAAGAGATCTCAATGATCTTATTTGTAATTTGAATCTTCCCAAAATAGAGGTGCGGTTGAATCTCCTACAGAAAGGAGCGATGGAAATGACTTGCTTTACTGTCACAACATTTCAGCTTTAATGAACCATAAACTTGGCCTTCCATATTTAAAGGAAATCAGCAAACATCCATTCGGGTTGGTGATGCTCTAAATATGAAAGAGACATACTTATATTACTTAAAAGCATTAAGTATCAAGATGATGAATGAACAATTTTCTTATGGAGAAATATCCCAAACTGCGCCGCTACTGACCGGTTGTTTATGTACGCGACCGAATACCTTGACAAAGTCTCGATGCAGTATTACTTTAACAAAGTTCAAGAAATTACAAAACCAATTTAAACTTGGCGGCTTAAGCCCGGGCAGTTTTAATCAACGAACAAAGGTTTGGGAATAGATAAAAGGTAATTTAGATTTGGGCTCGCTTAAAACTGAAGCGTACTTACCCAAGAAAACAAAGCGAGTTTAATGACGGAAAATTTTTGTCAAAAGATTTCTGTATTTATTCAGGAAATTTAGTTTCCCTTAACATTTGTATGTCTGGCAGACATTTGGTACAATAAATATTTAATTTTTAAGGTAAATCTTGGCATTCAAAGCTGATTATTTGTGATTATACCATCATCCCAAAGAAAATGCAAATATTTTAACTAAAAAAATCCTAGAAACTAATTACTATACGACTGAATTAACGAGTTTAATGTTGCAATGCAACTTCAAGAAGTAATAAAGAGCTTACTTTCATATTTTGTTTTTCTGTGTGATATGAAAACAAGCGTAATTATATACTAAATTTATTCATGATTTATTTAAATTTACATAGCTTCTAATATACGCGATATAAGCACTTTAAAAGGCAGTAGCTCTCAATGTGTTGAACTATATGAAATGTATTATTGAAAGACACAACATCGGCTGTCTCTCCCTCAAACCAAAAATAAAGAATGAATCTAATAGAGAGTTTTTACAAGTTAAATAGGTACTATTAACGCATGTATATCTAACGGAAGAGATTTCCCACCCATTATATTTAGTCAAAAGTAAAGATTTTTAATTAAAAGAAAACCTAGCCCCGGAGAGTCGTATTGCAAATGCCCGGCCCCGGTAGTGGGGTCATTAGAGTGCCACCAGTTCTGTCCAACTAAACTGAAAAAGCTCCGCTGCTGTTGTGCAGGTTGGCTAGGCCCGCTTATTAAATCAACTAACTCAACCTTAACTTAACAAGAAAACACAATCTAGAATTTAAGGAATAATATATTTGCTACTAAGTCCTTTTTTTTGTTAAAACACAGCAACAATTTATCTGGAGTAAAATGGCAAGTTAAAGACAAAAGAATGTCAAATGACTATTAAATTCAACTAATAATTGGTACAATATGGTGATTGTACAGAGACCAATTCTGTAGTTAATACTCGGTACTGTATGCCTTACAACTAAATGCACTAAATACTACAAACCGAAGTGATCACTTTGATGTTAACTAAGCTAATTACATCTAGGTATGCGTGCGCTAATAGCTGCACCAATTTTAAATGTAGCAATGAACGGCCACAATAATTAAATCCAAAGACTCCATAAATTAATAAAAAAGTATAAAATTAGAATAAAACTATTGAAAGCTTGGCTGTCAAAGCTTGACTTATATTATAATGAGAGAAAGTTCAGAGCGGTTATATTACTCGATAAATAAATTAAAATAATAAAATTGTTGAAACTATTTTAAAGCCCGACTGTCATTGTTTGATTTATATTAAAAAGAGAGAAAATTTAGGACGATAAATAATAATAAATGAGTGAATAAATTTAAGCTTCTGTACGATACCATTTAGATCCGTCGAACTCTGGTAGAGGTGCCGTGCACCTGTTGGTACTGCTAGGCGAGGGCACGGGCCCTGAGGGTGAAACTAGCAGATGACTCGCCAATAAAATGGGCCCGGAGACAGCACTTGTAGCCACGTATTTGAAAGCTGTAGCCTGGTACTAGTGGTAGTCTGGTATACGAAGTTGGGGCCCTATATTTCAAGTTGTGACCCTGTATTTGAACCCTGAAATAGCCCGATAAGCATTAGAGAAAGCGCCCTTACTTTAATAAAAAAAACTATAGCCCCCCCCCTTGCATAAATATATTTTCTTTAAAAAACAAATTCCCTCAAAAATTATCAATGACCATGGGCAAATAAAAGAAATACTGAGGTACAGATAACTTGAATATAACAAAGATAGGTATGAGTCATCGCTAAAAGAAAATATAAACATGATCAAAATTAAAGTTACATTAATATAAAAATTCAAATTTGATAAAATGGAGTAGATAAGATAACGCATGGGACGCAAAGCAAATGGTGGACGAGGCACAAAAAATGGTTAACACAGATAAAGCAATTAAGTCGTTAATTTAGGCAAAAAAACACTGTAGCAATAATTACCTCGTTCGTATGTGAGGGTCACGGGAGATTCGATGGTCTGGGTCTTATACGACGAATGTGGAAAGTCTCTAGAAATAAGGGAAAAAACCATTAGCGTCATAGCGTCGTCCGCGTGCTTCACAAGCAATAGGGAAAACAATAATTCCAGAGAAAATGCTTACCGAGTACAGTATTTAAATCCCGAAAAATCGGTCGTGTCAAAACACCAAGAGATGCTACAATATATCCCCAAAGAATAGGTGGAATTAAATCACAAAACTAAATGTGGAGTCTCTGACTGCACTCAACGATCTCGGAAATGATCGGCCGGTGATTGGAGTCCGGCAACCAAGGGGTTCCAAAAAGTTATGAAATATTCCAACCGACAATAAAATATAAATCGACAAGTCTAATGCAGCGTAAAAGCGAGTTTTATTAACAGAATTCTTAGAAATATAAATCGGTTCGCTGGTCGTTCTACAGTAATGTAATATAAATCCAGCTAAGCTATCCTAATAACAATGTGCTTCGCTTATCAACTAAAATAAATATAGTCACAACGTGTTATAAAAGCTAATACAAATATATCGTTAACCTATACTTAGAATAGAGTTAATTTACATTAAGAATTGCGGCAATTTCAAGCTTATTGTCAGCAAATCGAATCAATAAGTTTAGAATTAATGAACCAAACAGTGCAAAATATAGCATCTTTTTTTGCTAATGCAACGTATAAAATAAAATTTAAAAATATTTGACACTGTCAAAATCGGACTGTTACAAAAACACGACATCGGCTCTCTCTCCCTCGCACTAAAAATAAGAAGTGAATCTATTAGAATGTTTTTTAGATAATTTACAAATTAAATAGGTACTTCTTACCCATTTATTCGATGGCGATTTTATTGTTACGTTTTTCCTGTGGGTTCTGAACGAATTACCACTTTTACTATTTTCAACTAATACTCTTTTTATTCTTTATCACTTTATACAATTAAAGATACTAAACTACTTTAATATCTTTAAAACCATTAGTTCTTTACAGTTCAGCACTCAATGATTAACTAACTGCAGCTAGCCGCTATCCGCTATTTATATACAATCTAAATTCTATCACGAATACTCGGGAAGAAGCGAGGCCATTCTATATGAGTCTCGACAAGAGCATCTAGAGAACTCCATAGTTCTTGAATCTTAGCGGCCGGCGATGTCTAATACGTAGACGCGGCAAGGCCAGTTCTATTCATTGAGTCTTCTATAGTCCACGCAGAATCTGGTAGTCCCATGCTTCTTGGTGACTAGGACAACAGGAGAAGATCATGGGCTTGATGACTCTTCAATAATTCCATCGTCAAGCATTTTATCCACTAATATGGCCACCTCTTTCTGCTTCGTCACTGGTAATCTCCGAGGATGCTGTCGTATGGGGTGAGCACTGCCAGTGAGTGTCGATTTTATATTTTATGATGTTCGTTTTTCCAGTATTGTCATTTTTTCTTTCAAAGGCTGTAGCTCTCTTCAGTCATTCGGAAGACAGGTGATGCCACGAATTCTAGAGATGTTCTAGGACTTCCTTAAGGTGATGTTCAGGGTGTTACTTCTGACCGCATTTCGCCACTGGTTACCCACTGCACCGGCTCGCAAGTGGCTATTACATTTCCTTTATTGATTTTGATGGAATTGGATGAAATATTTGCTATCATTATCGATATTTCGCTGTCAGTTTTGACTAATGCTTTGCCTACGAGGTGTTTGCAAGGCAAATCGTGGTATTGGATAAGTCCGAAGCAACCTTCAAAATCCTTCTCCAATTTCACAAAAATTATCTGCTCGGTATTTTCGCTTATTCTGACAGTACATGCCACCACTACTCTAGTCGGTGTGCCCTCGTGTGTTTTGGTAAGGATGAACTCTTCGGTGCCAAACTTCAGAAGATTAAGCTTGCTGTCAAAAAAGAATCCACGTTGACCAATGAGATTCATCCCCAAAATAAATTCGTCTTCTATGTCGGCTACTAACACTGTGTGGTGCAAATTAATTCTTCCAAGTTGAAGTTCAATATCAATTTTCCGAAGTGCTTCAGCTGTCTCGCCGGTAACCGTACGTAAAACTACATTCTTCGGTAGAGGTAGAACTTCTGCTCTATTTATTCTGTTGGACCTTATCACTAGTGTTAACAGTAATTGTTATGGCTCTTCCGTTGACCTTTCCTTTAATAGTTAGACTGTCGGCGTCTTTTTTTAGGCTTTTTATGGAGATGATCCTGGGGCTTTATCGTCTTTAGTCAACCTCGCCCCGCAATGTTGGCTGATTGAAGTTTTCCTGATTTGACTTGGAGGCCCTAGCGTCTCTGGATGGAGATCTAGACCGTAGTTGTACTCGGTAGTCTCTTTTGAAATGCCCAGTCCTGCCACATCTATAGCAGTGATTTGAGGTATTTCGGTTACGTGGCCTATCTCCTATTGGCTCCTGGAATCTCCCCGTGGCCTGAAGAACTTCCGTTAATTTTTTCAAAATTTCTCTTATCTCAGTTAATTCACAACTGTTTGCCGGCTTTTCTTCCTGGACGGATACGGTCCTGATTTTTAGCTTGGAGATTTCAAACGCTCTACCCAAAGCTTCACTGCTGTTATCAAATTTGGCTAAACATAGCATCTTCTGAGTTTCTGGATATCTGATGTCATCCACGAAATATTGGGCCACAAGTTTCTTTTGAAATTCTTCTGTTGCTCCCGGGTAGGTCAATTGAATGAAACGTCTAACGTCTGCCTCAAACTCTTGCAGGTTTTCACCGGGCTTCTGATGTCGAGACTTTACTTGTGCCTGATAGAGCTGTCTTCTATGTTGGTCGCCAAATCGTCTCTCCAGGGCAGTTACAATTATGTCATATTTCCCCTGTTGGTTGATAGAAATGGTCTGTAGTAGTTCCAGGGCAGATCCACGAAGCGCTACCACTAGTGACGTAGCCTTTTTTCTTGTTATTGCAACCGTTGGCAACAGCAGCGGCTTCAAATTGTCTTCTGTACATTGTCCAGGATATTTGACCGTCATACATTGGAGGTCTGATATGGTGTCCTGTGGCGAATACCCTCTCGGTGAGTCCTTGATTTTTTAGTCTGGTAACTTCTGTTTGAAGATTCTTCACTTTTTTCTGTACGTTTCCTACTTCTTTTTGTACGTTTCCTACTTCTTTTTGTACGTTTCCTACTTCTGCTTATACATTTTCAACTTCTTTTTGTACAGTACCAACTTCTTTTTGTATATTGTTTACTTCTTTTTCAAATTTCTCATTTTGCCCGTCCAATATTTTCTGCAATTTTCCTTGCTCGCCTACATCCTCATCCTCTTCCCGATCTGCTTGTAGAAGAGCGGTGATCTGGTTCTTCGACGAAACTTTTCTAATAATAGAGGTTTGGTGATTCCAAACATCTATTATATCTTCATGTAAATTAGCATATAATTAAAACTTGAATAATTAATGTATTTTAATATGAACTTGCTAATTATGGTCTATTATTTGTTTCAGGTAAGCCCCCATGTTTATCAAATCAGTCGAAACAGTAAGTACCTACAACATAAACACATTTAACTTTCCCACTTAATGGTACCTCATATAC
>JAEQML010056165.1:0-34515 GCA_016904865.1 Pissodes strobi
ATAGAAAAATGTAAATATTTTTCAATTCTTGTAGATTCCCCCAGACACATCGCATAATGACCAACTAGCATTGATTGTAAGATAAAGATGGAATTCCAGTTGAGCGTTTTTTGAAATTTCTTCCGAATGTTGGACATACGATGACAGATTATGTTCAACTCCTTCATTGAAAATATTAAAACGTTAAATATTAAAATCACCAACTGTCGAGGACAGTCTTATGGCAATGCCGCAAATATGTCTTTAGTGGGAGTCAGCTGCTGAATGTTGCTTGGAACCTACAATTTTTTTGCGCTTTTACAAGAATTATACAATTTTTTTGCAGCATAGAATGTTCGATGGAATATTTTTCAATCTAATTGCAATAAAACATTAAAAAGCTTGTCAACCACTAGATGGCCAGCAAGAGATGACGCACGCAAAACTTTATCTACTCAAGCGAAATATACCAACATTATGTTTTTTTTTTGAGGAAGATGCGGCACAAAAATCTGTTAGAAGTAATGAAGCAAATGTGTTACATAACAATTTAGCACGAATATGTAACAGATAGAAGTCAAATAAAGTCAATGATTCCACCCTTAATCTTGCATGATTTTCGAACGACCAGTGCCTTATCGAGCTGTTAGAGGAATAAACTGAAACAAGCTAGTTATATACGTAATTTCAGTCACTAGATCGTATCGTATTCTACATCGCTATCAAGAAAACGTTTAAGTATATGGCTGTGCACGGAAACGTTTAATTAAATCACTTACCATGCGAATAATTTCCTATTTCGGCGGTAAGATACCTTAAAAGTATTGTTGGTTGCCTATGGACGAATGGCAATAAATGAAAAAAAAAGAATGGATATTCTTGGAACGTTGCCAGATGTTTAATTCGCGTAGCGGTTGCCCTGCGATTTTGACGTGGTTACGATTTAGGCCAACAGGCAAATACATAATTAATTTATGTGCTATGGTCAGTTTTGATATTAAACGACTGTTTTTCGCTTTCACGTTAAAAATACGCAGTCAAGATATGTTATTAAATGCGTATATTCCCTAACTTGGCAACGTCGCTCAAACTGCTTTGCAGTATTAAAATATATGGGTTTAGCAAGGTAAAAAACCGGCTGGTGGTAAAGGTATATTTAGGTTCGATTCGATTGAATGCGTTGAACAGATTGGTGTTGGAGTTTTAAATGGCCGCCGTTCGGAATGAATTGGTTTCTGTTTGTCTGGTCATTGTCAATGATGGATTTATCGTTGGATTTCTTTGTTCTGCCAGCAGTACATAATATCACACAGCCTTAGGGACGATTCATTGCATATTGAAGAGGTTGGTAGATTTGGCGACAATCGGCTGGTGTATTTTTACGTTGGATACAGGACAGTGTAAAGCGGACTTGTGGCCAGAGTTTTTGCTAGCTTTTTAACATTGAATTTCACGACCTAGGTATTTCTTTTTGACCAGATTTCGTTCTCTTTCTTCAGAAAACCTTCTTAGGAGGTAGTGCGTATATATGTCTGATAAAAAGTTTAAGAATTTTTAATTCACCCTGAAGGGGGAGTATACTTATTTCGGACGATAGAGAGTGGCGTAGTTACTAGGTTGCTGCAGAGAAATTATTTGACTGGATTGAATGGATTTTTGCCAGAGAGTCAAGATTTTTTGGTTCGTAACTTGTCACGTGCAGTGTATTCTGGAACAAAGCACGCCGTTTCCTTCTTCGAGGAATACCTGTAGAAGAGAGCGTTTGCTCCCCAATTCGTCATTACCATCGAAAAACCCTACGTAGTTAGGTAAATAAATATACATATCTTACATTTTGTACATTCTCATTTATTTTCTGTACAGGGCCGGGGGGAGATATTTTATCAGAGTATAAGTTATTTCATTATAGTTTTCTAACGGGTCTCAGGCAGAATTGAAATACTGCAAAATACTGCTATATAGAGAGTGTTACTTTCGAAAATGTACCAATTCTTGCACGTAAATCATGCAATATCATCAAACAAAAGATAATTTAGGCTTGGAATAGGCAAAGCATGATTTATTTATACTCATTATTTTTACAATAAGTAATATTTTGGGGAATTCAAGCGTATTTGATGATAGTTTCTGATACCGTCTTCGGTATGATATTGCAGTCGAGCACTCATAGCAGACTCTTTGTCTTTATGGGCACCCGTATTGTATAATAGGGTATAATGTTGTATAAAGTTGTATATAATCTTTGATAAATTTCATTTCTACTTTAAATTTTTCTTATAAGAACTTGTAAAGTCGTACATAAGCTTAGTAAATTAAGGTTAAATATTAATGACATAAATGGACAAGCTTTGTTCTTGCCTGGGGGTCTGAACTCTTAAAAGAGCCGACAGTGGTTATATTATTAGTCAGTTTTTCTTAGTATTTTATGTCTATCACCTGTAGGGTCCATATGACATTGGTTTTATTGTGACCTTGGCATTTTGGCAAGACGACTATCGTTATTATTTTTAAATACTCTCAGTATTATTTTTAAATACTCATTGAGTTGAGAGTGTTCTGAAAGAGGAGGCTGTCTGATATTACAGTGAGAGAATGCATACTTAGCGATTGTTCTCTTTCAGGTTTTTTTTTTCTGGGAGCCGTTTTTGTTGGAATCCATTTTTAGCGGGAGCCATTTTTTTCCTGGGAGCTATTATTTTTGGCTGGAGCTGTTTTGCTTGGAGTTGTGTATCTGGAGCAAGCTATTTTTGTTTGGAGCGAGCTTTGCTTGAAGAGAGGTTAAGTAGCTAACCGCTACTTGGTTAGCTACTTAACCTCTCTTCAAGCAGGTTGTGTTTTATTGGTACCGACTGTAGCCATAGAGGTATGGACATTACCTCAAATACCACTGAGAGTTTATGGTCCCAAGGTGCATAGCAGTAGTCCACGTGCAGAAGGCCGTAGGTGACATCGGCGAAGACTAGTAAAGATAAGTTTAGGTTATAATTGTGATCTTCCTACCTAATGTTATTGGCAGGTTATTGATATTTTCAGCGTGTTTTATTTCTTTCTGTGAGGTATTGATATAATTATTTTTGGAACTGATTAGGTGTAAGGAAAGCTTACCAATGTGTATCTAAATAACTGCGATAATTACTAGTGTGGTTCAATTAATGCTCATAGTTTTTTATACATTACATTTCTTTAATCTTACAATTTGATATATATTGTGGTAAATGATAACATTGATGTTCTGACCAACTAAACGTCTGATTATACTAATTTTACATAACGGTATCTCTTAAACTGAATACTTAAGGTTTATTTATGTACAACTGCGACTCGTATACCATGGTACACGCGCAACGGAGTTAATAGTAATAAGTATTATCCTGATAACCCATAATTATTAGTTGATGTGACGATAGATGCCGTATGCATATTGTGCTTATAATCATTTATTACGTCATACTGTTACATCTGATATGATCTAGTTCAATATTCGTGAGCATATATCAAGTTATTAATTGTTTCCAATTGAGCTCTTTAGCTGCTTTTATATTTATATCATTTTGTTTATTGAAAGAAATATGACAACACGTTGTCGTCTAACATAACGAACACCAATAAATTTAAACCTGCATGAACGTGACCGTCTTTTATTTGCTCTGAAATAACTCAACCAACTGTAATTAGTAGTGGTCTAGACTTTAAATCGCCCTTGTGTAGCGGATAATCGTCGATTTTGGATCGCCCTTATGGATTCTTAAGACCGAGGATCTTCCTGTTCGGGTCTGCGGATTTGGATATTTCAAACTGGTGGCGCCCTGGTCAATAGTAAGTAATTGACTCACTCCCACGCCGACGAGCAAGTCGGAGCACACATATTGCGCTGGCCGCATCCTTAAGGGTAGGTATCATCTTATTCATTATATCTCGCTAACACATTTAAAAGGGATTTACGCGCAACAAATGCACTCCTCAAAAATTTGAGATTTGAAACCGCGTTTATAGTTTTTTGGGAATTTTTGCTTGGGAGAATAAAAAATACTCTAAATAAAGATTTGCAAAAAGTTGAAATAAAGTATTACGCAGGATATTGAGTTATATGATTCCCCAACTGCAGCCATTGAATCCGCCCGTGATAGATTTGATGAATAAGATGATGCGAAAAAAATCTTTGTAGTAAGTGAAGTAAGAATAATAACAGAAACAGAATACGAAAATTAAAACCGGCAGAAACTAGACACAACGAGATAGTAATGACTGAATGGATGAATTTAGAGTTTCAACCTTTTTATCCATTATTGATTCTCTCATAGTTCAAGTTCGCAAACGGCGGGATTGTTACGAAGAATTTAACAAAAAAAAATATTTTTTAGAAGTTAATCAAATGAGAGTACTGAGGATTTAAAAAAAACGGTAGCTATCCAAACGAACTGGATGTTAATTTACAAGATGAAGTAATACATTTCTTTAAGCATCTCTTATACACTCTAACAAAGACCTAGAGTGCTCCATTTTAGAATTATTTAAGTGCTTTACTAAAATGGATTTAAAAAGCATATATCCAAATATAGACATTGTTTTTAGATTGTGCCTTTGTCTACCGGTCTCAAACTGTTCTGCTGAGCGTAATTTTTCATGTTTGAGACGCATTTTAACCTATCTAAGATCGACTACAGAGCAAGAGAGATTGGAAGCTATGGCCATTCTTAATATTGAATCGGAGCTTTGATTACAAGGAGTATTGGTTTTGACGATATTATAGGTCAGGGTAGAGTTTTGCCTGATGAATTATAACTTATATTAGTTATGTTCTCGGTTTTGTTAATTTATATTAGTTTAATAACCTGATAAGTATTTGCGTTTTGTTTATTTTATAGAATTATTAATTTAGTTTATTTGTCGTTAACTTTTAGTTAAGTCTATTAATATATTTTTTAATTGCTTAGGAGTTTTGCTTAAGTGGATTAAAATACACAAAGATATTTTGTTGAGAATCTTATTTTTTAGAGGCTCAAAAATGGATATTTTTCGGCGTGACACTTAAAAAACGTTGATAAGTTAAGAAATCCTTCCGGCACAAATATTTTAGCCTATGAGCTGCAGGCGATTAAATCCGCCTCTGGGTGGGATCATCAGAATTCTCGGAATGAGAACTTCCCCATCTTTGACTTTTCCTTTGAGTATCGTCGCGTGAATCACATTGATCATCAGTTTTCTTATTACCAAACGCGTTCCATTGCATAGTTTTGGTTGGTTTAGATTTCGAAGCATGACGACTACCGAGCCAACCTTCAGTTGTAAATTGTGCGGTGGTAAGCCACTAAGCCAGGCACATCCAAGGAGTTATGCTTTTTTCAAAACAAAATCACAGGTACAACATTGAAACAAAAAAAAATTACAATTTCGCGACTTACAACTTATATACTCAAAGGTAGCGGCACTGGAATGTTCCGAGAGTTTCTCATACATTCTTTGTTTTCAATCTTGTGGTACGGGTACGGGTTCTGGAATGATTCAGACCAATCGATTTAACAGTTGTTGTCATTTATGTCCCACTATTTTCCGTTGAATTTCTATTCTATAATGTGTAGTATGTCACTGATTTGCAGTTGACATCAATTATTACAAAAAAAGCTATAAGTGCGCGTGACGTGAGCTGTCAATTGCGGAAGATTGCGGAGTTCCAAACCTAATTTATTTAAAAAATTATTTTCTTTATAATTTTTTTTCCGTAAATTTTTCCGATATTTTAATAGTTATTCTGCTCTTCGACAAATCAAAGATCATAAAATCGGTTCAGCGGTTCTTGAGTTATAAGGGATATAACTAAGTCCAATTTCTGATTTCCGGTATTTTAATAGCTATTCTGCTATTCGTGGCGGAGACAAATCCAACAAATCAAAGATCATAAAATCGGTTCAGCCGTTCTTGAGTTATAAGTGATATAACTAATTTCCGATTTCCGGTATTTTAATTGTTATTCTGCTATTCGTTGCAAAGACAAATCCAACAATTCAAAGATCATTAAATCGGTTCAGCGGTTCTTGAGTTATAAGTGACAGGTATAACTAATTTCCAATTTCCGGTATTTTAATATTTATTCTGCTATTGGTGCCGGACACAAATCGAACAAATCAAATATCACAAAATCGGTTCAGCCGTTCTTGAGTTACAAGTGATATAACTAATTTCCAATTTCCGGTATTTTAATAGTTATTCTGCTATTCGCGGCCAACAAATCAAAGATCATAAAATCGGTTCAGCCGTTCTTGAGTTATAAGTGATATAACTAATTTCCGATTTCCGGTATTTTAATTGTTATTCTACTATTCGTAGCGGAGACAAATGCAACAAATCAAAGATCATAAAAATTGGTTCAGCCGTTCTTGAGTTATAATTAGTGTAACTAGTTTCTGATTTACGGTATTTTAATAGTTATTCTGCTATTCGTGGCGGAGACAAATCCAACAAATCAAAGATCATAAAAATCGGTTCAGCCATTCTTCAGTTATAAGTGGTGTAACCGAGGGGTAAACCGCTGCCGAAAATGGTGTACAAATTCATGAAAATACAAAAAAAAATACTGAAAATAGAACGAAAATACAGAAAATACCGAAAATACAAGGAAAATATGAAAAATACAAGCAAAATACCGAAAATACAAGGAAAATACCGAAAATACATGGAAAATACTGGCAATACATGCAGTTTGGCAACAGCGTCCAAACCGTTGGAACTACATGAGGCAACGGCTTTTTTCGGGTTGAGTTTGAAGTTTGAAGCTTACATAAGGTTATGTTTCCGTCTCGGTCTCGGTTTCCGTGGAGGTCATTTCGAGGTATCCGTGCTGTTTGTGCATTAGCTAGTTAGTGTATTGATCTCGGTATTGATCTTTTTGGCGATTTAATATATTTATTATTAAAGGTGTGTTATTAATATTATTCATTATAATAATAAAAGGTCAATGACCAATAATAATGTACAAAATAAAATGAAACTAACAGGCCTAGTAAGAACTCAGAGATAATGCTCGAGATAATGTTTACTGTTATGAATCTGAAGACGAATCCGCTTAATTTGAATCATTACATTTAAAAGATTTTTCGCCATCAATTAGTAATATTTCCATTGATACACCTTATGTAGAAGTTAAAGTAAAAAGTAAAACGGCAATATTTCAAAAATCATCATTGTGTTGGCTTTTAGATGAATCCAATGGCAGGCTCAGTACAGACCGTCTTCAACGGTTCATTACAGGATAACCCTCCGGTAAAACAAAAGAAAAAGATTCCAGAATTCGTCAACCTAAACCAGAATTAAAGCGGTTGAAGAGAGAAACTATGGACCAGTCATCTGATAAAGATCCGATGATTCGAACGAAGACGATGGAGACCTAGAGCAAATGTCGGTCTTATCAGAAATAGATGTTAATATCGAAACGGAAAAATATTATGCTGTTAGTTACGTGCAACAGTGGTATATTGGAAGAGTCACAGAAAGAGTGGACAGTGAAAAATACAAACTAAAATTTTTAAAGTACGAACTTGATAAGTTTATATGGCCTCGTTACGATGATCAAGATACAGTTGATAAAAGGATTATATTTTATGGGCCAATTGAACTTATTGGCACTGGGCTTTTTGAGTTAAAAAGATGTGATTTGCTTGATCCTGTCCTAGTTTTTGACAAGCACTTTGACTCTATCTCTAATAAAATTTGCAAGTCAATATATCTTTTAAAAATCCTAAAAAAGTCAGTTGAGAAAAATAATAATTATAAAACAGATTTGAGAATTTTCTAAAACCTTTAATATAAGAGTTTTATAAGCTAGGTGATAAAGCTACCTATATAATAATTATGTTTAGTAAGACTATTTTAGAACAGTTTTATAAACATTATTTTAAAATTTTATTACTGAATTTGAAAACGTTTATTAGATACGCGATTAGATACTAATAAAACTGTTTTATAACAGTCTTAAAAATATTTTAGTTACAACCAATGTGTGTCGATTTAAGATATATTTGTATATGTGTTTATATTAATGCTATAATTATCATAAATCAAATAAAATTTCTTATTTCTATGTCTCGAAGACAAATGACTTTTAATATGGTGATCGAAAAAAAAATTTTACTAATGGCGACATTGAAGACTGTATTAACGAGTTTATTCTCGAAAAAGACATACTTAAGTATGCAGAAAAAAACCTCGGAAAATACATAAAAAAATACATGAAAATACGAGAAAATACCATTCATTTTCGGAAAATACGAGAAAATGCCATGTATTTTCGGAAAATACGAGACAGTACGACGTATTTTCGGACAATACGAGAAAATACAAGAAAATACCATGTATTTTCGGAAAATACCGAAAATATAGAGCAATAATAGCAGTATTGCCAAAAATAGGGAAAATGATGTACAGATTTTTTATCAGCGGTTTACCCCTCGGGTGTAACCGATTTCCGATATTTTATTAGTTATTCTGCTATTCGATGCGACGACAAATCTAACAAATCAAAGATCATAAAAATTGGTTCAGCCATTCTTGAGTTATAATTAGTGTAACTAATTTCTGATTTACGGTATTTTAATAGTTATTCTGCTATTTGTGGAGGAGACAAATCCAACAAATCAAAGATCATAAAAATCGGTTTAGCCGAGCTATAAGTGGTGTAACTAATTTCCAATTTCCAATATCCTAATAGTTATTCTGCTATTTGGGGCTGAGACAAATCCAACAAATCAAATATCATAAAAATCGGTTCCGCTGTTCTTGAGTTATAAATGGTGTAACTAACCCTCCTTTGTTTTATACAGGGTGTCTCACGTTGACCGTCCTTTAGATTATTTTGGAAAGTAAAGCCATTTGAATCCTGAAAATTGGTACCGTAAGGTTTTCAAAGACGCTCTATTCTTCTACCGGAAGTAGATGTCAACTTGGTTATTTTAAACAGAACACCCTGTATATTATTGCATATTTAGATTTTGTGGAGAATTCTAGACATATTGCATTTGAACTCATTTATAACTAAAACAAAGAGATAGACACTTATTGTATATCATATTTACTAATGAAGGTTGCTGAAAAATCTAAGCAAACATCTTAAAAATAAATCTGGCCAACAGTGTGTCTGTTGTGACAAATTTTAATGTTAGTAACTTAGTAAAGAGGAGGATATTTACAAGTAAAATTGAAGTTTATTTAATGGGGCTAAGGGTCTCTTTAAAACCACCAATGTTTTCTAGTTAATACTTTAACTATGAATTCAATGTGCATTGCCTACTTTTCTAGAGCTTTTGTGAAGTGGTGCTGCAAATTTGTGTCAAATCTCAAATTTTGAAGAGCTTTTTTGGCTTAAATATGGGACAGCCAGAAGTGCTATTAATCAGATGTCTGCTATTCTCACATCTTAAAGTTATTTTTTACAGTTTATGCTACAGCAAATCTGAATTTAATATTTAGCCACAATTCACCGTGAAATGCATAATAAGCTACGTACCTTTGACATATTATTATAGCTGTTTAGTATATTAATATATTGTGTGACGCATCCCTCACAAAATGTAATTGGTCTAGCATATTCAATTGAACAATTAATGAATTCTGAAGAGGCCTTTGCAAATGCATTTCGCACCACACTACAATCTGGGCTCACTGACTCCTCAAATTCAATATGATCCAAAGCTCTAAAATTAATAAGACTCAAGAACTTAAAAAATAAACAAACAATAATGAAGCACTTACAAGCAAAAGTTTAATATAAGGGTAATAACTAAACTATATTGCAAATGCAAATTCATTATTATTATTGACCCCTAAACTCTTAAATATCCACAAACCACAACGAAATGAAACAAAGAGAAAAATAACTTTTTCTTCACCAAGCTAAACGAAGAGCTAGCTAAAACTATGGAGGGCTACCCTCCGTAGCTAAAACACAATAATCAATTAATCATAAACAAATAATTTAAAAAATAATAAACAAAACAAACACATTTTAACCTAATTCTTCTCCGTCTTTGCTTGTGACGTTTGAGCCGAGAAGAACATACGGTTCTTCTTTTCTTTACGTAACCACGTTATAGGGATGCCGCTTTGGAACAGGATCTGTTTTTTCCGAAACAGGTTTTCATTTGGAACAGGTTGGAACAGGTACGTGTTAAACGGTTTTCCTGTTCCGATGGAACAGTCACGGCTTAACGGTCACTTCACCGTGTCACGGCTCCTGTTCCGATGGAACAGTCACGGCACGTGAGTGCCGTGGAACAGTTTTAAATTTTAAGTCGTTGCGGTTACGGTGTCACAGTTGTTTCTGTGAGTGATTTTTAAAGCTTCACATATTTTATGTTTACTACTTCTAATCACAAAGTATTAGGATATTTTGTGCTTCTAATGTCCGGAATCACGGGACAATAGCCACACAATCTTAATTTCATTGCTGCAAATAATATTATTTTACCTATTTAATGCATACGATGCAATTAATCCAGCCTTGTCTTGTCTCTGATCGAGCATAAATTAAAGTTGAAGTGTTTTTTGTTCAGGTTCAGTGAATAAGAATATTATAAATATAAGAGACAACGTAAAGTCGCCTGTGTGATAGCATAGCATAGCTACATCATATATTATAATAGTGAGTGACCAGTTGATGGGATAAATTATCATCAGGAAGAAATTCTGACCAGATTGGATTTTTGGGAAATCTGGACAGGACAACCACGTTATTTTGTGTGACCCTTCATTGCTGAGAAGGTAATCATAATAAGCTAAATTCCATTTGTTAGTATTTTTTTTCGTGGTCAGTTTTGAAAGACCTTTTTGGTATTGCGTGACCAACTAACTGCTTGTATTTACGAACTGGAGTCGACAGTGTGACAATCGAATCTTACATCTCCTCTAACAATTATTCAATTGTGATTGTAGTATTTGTACTTATTAATATATTCAATATCACGATACACATATAACGGTATGCTGATTTCTAGACTCGTTTTTGACTCACCCGCGCATTTACGTCACCCGGGAAAATTTTTCCTTTTGACGCTGTCATAGTTTATTTAGTTAAGTAAATTTTTAGATTTGTTTTGTGTTTATATATGTTATAGGCTTATTTAAATTAAAAACTTATAGTATAATTATGCCGAACTATGCTGTGGCTACTTGTAAGAACAATAATAGGACCACCAAAGGGAGTAATATTAAATATTTTCGTTTTCCTAAACATGAGTTAGCAAATCAGTGGATTCGTGATGTCGAAGAGAAGATGGAATTAACATAAAAGATGGTGAGTATCTTTAATTATTAAAGCTTTACTTTATTATTTATTATTTTTATTACATATTTCCACGATTTACATGCTTTTTTATGGCAGTGGCACACACTCTAAAAGGAGATCATATGGCTAGAGATGGATCCTAATTTCACGTACCGCACCGTGATTTTAGCTGCCGCTAATTCGACATTCGGGTGCTGTTGTGCCTTAGTTCCGTTCTTTAAACATTCTTTTTAGATATACCGCGATCAAGTCACGGTTCACGGTCCAGCCAGACACCATGTGGTTAAAAAATATTTGCCAAAATTTAAATAAGTAAAAAAATAAAGCAACATGTATTAGTGAAGTGTGATTGAAGTGAAACTTCTTAACGCGCGCAGGGAGGTATATTTACACATGCTCACATACGATGGTACCACGGTGCTAAAATCGGTTAGGTTCTGTAGCGCTACAAAAGCTCACTTATTTGCGCACCTAATCGCACCATGTCTTCGTGATACAATCATTCTGTTCCAACAGCTCTCGGGGCCGAGTGGTCTAGTTGGTTAGGTCTCGATTCGGCGGCTGCATCGGCGGAGCGGCGCGGCTTGAGTTCGAACCCCATTGCTTTTTTAATTTTTTTTTTAAGGTTAAGTTTCTATACAGTTTTATGAAGAATATTTTTTTTCATTTGGGCCTTTTCTTTTTGTTAATTGAGTGGTATATTTTAAAAAACTACTTTTTAACGAAATCCGTTAAGATATGTGTATGATTTTATTGTGATATGTTTGTCAGCTTACAAGCAAAAAATATGGGATTTGCTCTATTACCTTGTCAAGACATAAGCGAAACTTTTATGAAAAATATATTTTTTTTCATTTAGGCCTTCCCATTTTGTTAATTAGTATTATATTTAAAAAATGGCATATTTAAAAAAACTACTTTTTAACCAAATCCGGTACGATATGTAGGGGTCGTCATTTCCTTGACAACTTCTTGATTTTGTCTTGATCTAGTCTTGATTTCAAGACAAGATCATGACAAGAAATGATCCTTGTTTTTCAAGACAAGACAAGAAGTTAGTTCTCAAGTCCAAGATTTCTTGGAAAGAAACCAACAAAATCTTGAAATTTCTTGAAATTGTAAAATACAAAAAAACTCATTTGTTTTGCTAGTTTATTGAAAAAAAAAAACAAAGCACTGAAACATTTTTAATGGAATGATAAAAAAAATATTTTGTAAAAAACTACTTTTTTATTTTCAAAGATTTTTGGATATGTTATGGCTTAAGGTATTGGGATCAAAAAGTACTTTGCAAACCGAGTCTACTTCAGTGGAAATGAAATAAATATGTAAAAATGGGCAAAAAATGAAAGGGTTCAGAATATTGACTATTAAATAATGAGGTCAATACAAAAAAAATTAAAATTGTGCATTAAGTTTGGTAAAACTATATCTTGTGGGCTAAATTAAATTGAATATTTTTTTAATGCTTAATGACTTTTTATTTGCAAGGGATTTTTTTTTATTATTTTTGGATATGTTACGGGCTGAGATATTAGAATCAAAAAGAACTTTGCTCAGCTGATCTACTTCAGTGGCTTACAGAATATTTGAATTTACGTAATTTTTTTAAATTAAGAAAAAAATAATTTATGAAGGAATGAACTATAAAACAATACTATCATGACCGCGTGCCCCTCGATTCTTCGCATCAAGTATAAACATCATATCAACCAATCTCATCCCGACTTTTTTACTTAGTTCTCAAATGTTGAAATAATACTTAAATAACCAGTTATACTATTAAATTATTTTCTAGAGTAAAACTATGTATAATATATCAATTATAATTAGTAAAATAAATATGGAATGGAATGAAAATGCTTTTATTCTTTAGTTAACACACGTACACGTATAATTAGGAACGTACCTATTATCGAAAATGTCCTTTAAAATGCCCCAAAACTGCGAATATTGTATTTCAAAACATAATGTTCTATACACGCTTACATAGCAGAATCGAAAGCGTCGTTCCCGGGTGACGTCACACGTTTCTGTGTGGGAGGTTCTGCGTGCGCAAGAGCATACCGTTATATGTGTATCGTGTTCAATATATATGGACCTACTGTTGCCGATGGCATAAAATGAAATTATGTGATGGGTAAGCCAAAATTATCAGATTTTGATGTAAATTATGTTAAAACCTGAAAATGGCCGATCAAGCAAAATATATCGCTTCTGATTCGCCATATTATTATGTAATATGCAAAATTTTTATCAGAATGCTGACAAAATTATGTTAAAATCTGATAATTATGTGACAATCGGCAACACTTTGGATTGCTGCCATCCCGTCCGCCCTGGGACAACGAACACGTCATGGTCCAATACAATTATCGAAACAGGTAGAAACAGAAAGTAGAATTATTTAAGTTTTGGAACAGTTTGGAACTGGAACAGCTTTTTTGAAACAGGTACTTTTTAAAACTGGAACAGGTTGTACCTGTTATTAAAAATATCCTGTTCCAAGCATCCCTACCACGTTACGTAATGTGACTTTCACCACGAGTGTCTCGCGAGAGCCTTGATTTTGACTGCCATCAAAGTCGAATGTTACAAATCTATTCTTTACTTCCGGTCCAGCCGTCGAAGGACGAACACGTTGGAAACGGATTACAGAATTCGGCACGGGAAGTGGAAGCTGTTTGCTTAGATAACGTGTTCCAATCCTTCGGGGGGTGTCTGGAAAGTCGTGCCGGCTGGACAGTGTAAGGGGTGGGTCGTGTAGTGTGGGGTGATTCCTACTAGGACTTCAGGGAATTTCCGTGCGTGGTAGCGTGGCCTGAGGGCGGTCGGGGGTGTTCCCTACGGGGATTTGAAGTCTCTGACAGAAAGTGGTTATACCTACAGTGTGCGAAGCCTCCTTGCATAGGAACTCAGTTGTGCATTTCATTAGCTTATAGTTGTATAAAGCTCGGGAATCACCAGGGGCACAGGCCCGTCTTTCTGGTCTTTCCCACCGAATACAAGGCCCTTCAAACTGGACTAATGTGTAACGGATGTAGAAGGGTAGCTCTACCTCTCCCTAAGCGCCAGGCGAAGGGTGTGCTGGCAAATTGCCTCGTAGCAGCGCCATTCAACCCTCTGTAAAGAGGGTCTAGCATCATCATCATCAACCTATTCTTTGTGAATGTATTCGCGAAAAAGTGCATCAAAAGCACGGGCACGTATTACAATAAGTAATATTTCACTTTTCGCATGGTCCTCCGCTCGCTACGGGGGCTCAAGAAAAGGAAACTAACCAGGGGCTAACCCAAGACATACCCAAAATGAAGAAAAAACAGTTTGCTAACCAAAACTAACCCAAGACATATCGAAAATCGAGAAAAAAACTGTTTAGAAACTTAACCGTAAAAAATAAAAAAAAGCAACGGGGTTGGAACCCAGGCCGCCGCCTATGATACAAAGAATAACAGGTATGATATTGCGCACGCCACGATCAGCTGACTCGCTCCTGTCGACGTCACAATGAGAGTTGCCGCCATTAAAATCCACCGGTTTTCAAGGGGACTTTCTTCATGATATTTTAAGCTTTGTTTATTTTGCCGTATATTTTGTGGTGTTTTCAGTTTTGTCAGCATTTTATGAGATTTGTGGCATTTAAGTTGAATTTGGAGACTCTTTAGCGTAAAAAACTTAAAACAAATCAGACTATTAAAACTATTTTGAACTATTAGTTAGTGTGACTTTAGTAATAGTCAGTGTTGCCAGATCAGTTTTACAGTTAGGTAGTAGATTGATGTAAAAAAAATAGTAGATAGATTAAAAAAATAGTAGATTACAAATTCACTGTCTAGCTTTAAAAAAACATACCTATTCATGGTAAAACTGAAGTAAAGCAGAGCTAATACCACTACCACTAACAGTAAACTAATAACACCTGTTATTCAGTCGGGTTTGAGTAAACACGCCGACACAGACAGCACAGACACACAAGTGACAAGTCGTAAGTAAAATGCTAATGACATTTAAACGATTCAAAGAGCGAGCCGGTGAATCCCTTATATGTATATATAGAACTAGTGATGGTGGTGAGGTGGTGCCATCTTTTAAAACTCCTTAAAAATAGCAACGTAATTCCACTTCACAAAAATAATTAAGACGTTATGATAGAATTTTAAGATTTCTGTTTAATTTTTTAATTTTTTCTTGTAGTTTTAGGCTATTTATTCAAGTATTCTGTTTTTCTCTAAATAATAGTAGAATTTACCTTTAAGAAAGTAGAATAGTAGCCAAAGGTCAAAAATAGTAGATCTACTATAAAAATAGTAGATCTGGTAACACTGGTAATAGTTACTTTGTGTGGACAATAGTAACATTATTTTGTTGTTTTAAATGCTATATGCTATATGACGTATAATAAACAATTAATTATTGAGCAAGTGATTAAGACAACATTAATTTGTGATTTTTAGCATTTTTAAGGTTAGTTATATACTACATATATTAAAAATGCGTTGTGCTGTAGCTGGTTGTCTGAGTGATAATCAGACAAAACGTGCTGACAAATCTGTAAGATTTCATGCTTCTCGCCCAAAGACAATATTGTCGAAAAACTGTGGGTTACTGCTTGTTGCCGTAAAGACCATTTTAATACTAAAACCTCGAGAATTTGTTCAAAATATTTCAAGTCAGAAGACCATGAAATAAATTTGCAACATGCATTGTTGCAATACGAATCCAAAAAAGAACCCAGTCTAAAGCGCAATGCAGTACCTTCTCTTCATCTGCCAAAATCAAAAGATTTATCTGTAAACCAGGTAAAAAGACAGGAGAGGCTTTCGAAGAGAGAATCGAAGAAGTTTGTGGAAGATATCATTGCTCAGTGCTAGTGCAACAATGGATTTTGTGGATTACAGATATATAACATTGGATAATAAAGAATTATTTGTAACTATTTTTGTAGATCTGCGAAAGTACTGATATTTTACCCAGTGATTGTGGTGTGCCGCATGGCTCGGTTCTGGGGCCATTATTCTTTCCACTATATGTATTTAATTTAAGATGTGCAGGACTTATGGCGCAATACTTTACTTTTGCTGATGATACAGCTTTGGTATACACAGGTGGGGAAGTTAATGCATTAAATAGGCGTGTAAATGACGACCTAAAGTTGTATCTGAACTGGTTTTACAATAAATTAAAAATCAATACTGACAAAACAAATTTCTAATATTAACATTGTTGTTGTGATATACGTAAATATAACACTAAGTAGGTCCCAAAATAACATTTACAAAATAATGACTAATACAATATAGGCCTAAATAACCTGTATGTGCAAGCATGTAGATCGTACAATAGAGTACTGGAAAATATTAGAAATATTATTAATTATTTTCTTTATATATTGATAAATGTTTACATCGATAGTAAGGAGTTTTTAAAAAGAATCTTTTTTAGAGTTGGTCAGGCAAATACGAGATGTACAGATTTGTTATTTATGTACGCACCTAGAACTAATCTTTATAAAGATTCTCCATTGATAAGGCTGTGCAATAATTTTAATAGGTATTGTAGTATTGTATTTCAGTTTAATTGTTTAAAAAACAAATAAAAGGAGAAATAGATATAAGGATATGTTCCTAGTTTGTAGGTTTGGTTTTTAGTTTCATTGTATTTATTATTGGCTTTGTAAAAGTTGTTGATACAAGAATAAATAAATTATAATGTTTTTATAAAACTGTTTAATTGGTATCCAAATATTAGTTAGAATCCCTCCGACACAAAAGTTGTAATTAGTATGTTCGAGGCCAGAGCTTAAAGCACTGTTTAAGGATTTATGTATTTATTGTATTGTAATATTGAGTTGTATTAAATAAATGTTATAAAAAAATAAATAAAAAGTTTGTTTAAAAAGCCATGTTTTATTTTTTTGTCATTTTTAAATAAATACAACTCCGATATGAGAAGATAAATAAGTAGATCTTTCCATCTGTGAAACAAAACAAATTCTCTACACCTTCCCTTATAATATCAACTATATATCTATTATAATACCTAATATTTCTTTATGTTCCCTACTATTATCTATAATAAAGTGTATATAGTAGCAACTCTGCTGAAATGTCAATTAACAAGATTTTAAATTATTCTACAACTTTCTTTTGATAAAATCTTTGTTGCTAAAGATTTGTTTATTATTTATAAAATTTCTAAGCATGATATCTCATATTTGCAGTCTATAGAACATTATCTCTCAATTTTGATGTATATTGATTATTTATTTAGTTTATTAACAAATCAAAATAATAAAATACCTTTCAGTAACCTAAATAAACCCAAAACAGTGATATATTAATAGCATTTTTATTCAAATGAATAATGGTCAATTAAATATAATCGATATAACAGTTCTTACGGCGACTATTTCAAATAACTCTCATTGTGACGTAATGCGCGAACTCGGCCAAATTGGGCACTCGGGAATATCATACCTGTTATTCTTTGTATCATGGCCGCCGCCGATAATCGCCGCATTGAGACCTAACCATCCAAACCTCTAGACCACGACGCCTCTTGCTGCAAATTGATTGCACCGCGAAGACATCGAATGCAATCGCTGAAGTCAACGCCACCTACACTAGAAGAATCAGAATACCGACTCGGAGTTTCCCGCTAAAACAATACATAACCTAAACTTGGACTTCCGTGTCGTCTTCGGTCGAAAGTGCACGTGTCGGGTATCGGCCATTTTGTTCCAGCTGCATATACATATATGTTAGTTTTGGGAATTCATGGTGAACGTTCAGGGACCGGGTAGTTTTTTCCCCGAATAAGATACGGACGTCCAGCCGGGGATTTGAGCCCCCTGCATGCTAGAGATTTTTATGTTTGTGAACGTCCAGCCGGTGGTGTTCGAACCTTAAAACAAGCCGTGCATGTATATGTCTGAGCCCCAGGAGTACATACTCGACATACTGAGGGTTCAAAAAATAGTACCTCTATCCACCAAGGTGTAACCAATGTAGAAGGGTCGCTCTACCTCTTGCTAAGCCTGGATAGGGGTCGTTACTGGCTGAATTTTCTCACGAAAAAGGCCATCAGAGAGTTTACTACTACTACTACTATAACCTAAACTTGGGAATAGAACCTGCCGATTCATAGGCGTCTGCTTGGAATAGCTCAGTCATTACTGTTTCTCGCGTCGTCCCGAGCAGTAGCGGTTCGTTTTAATATTTGCAGATTTTTAGAGGTTCGAAATATTGTGTTACATTATTTTAATTATTATAGACTTTGAACTATTTAGTATAACGTTTAGTGTAGTTCAGTTTGGGATATTTAATTTTGTTAAGAAGATGCAATCTTATAAGAAAGCTGGTACTATGTGTGCTGCAAGAAATTGCCCTATACATATAAAAAATTTTAACAAAAGAATTTTATAACCCTACATTAGAATTAAAAAAAGAGCCGTTTAAATTTATCAAATAATGTCAAACTTCTACACACCGAAACATATTCTAAAGATGAGTATAATTATAAGTTCCTTTTCACTCGAAGACTAAACCAAGATCGGCTCGAAAATCATTTTGGTTCCATTCGACAGCAGAATGAAAATTGTATAAACCCCACTTCTACTCAAGTTCAGAGAGCGTCGAAAAAAACTCATGTGTGTTAAGTTACTTCATTCTGGAACTGAAAATTGTGAAGGTGTCCTGGATAAAAATTTATTAAAAATATCTGATTTAATGAAAAAATCAGCTGCATATGAGCAGGATATTGATAATACTGGGAATTTCGAGGAAAAAGAAAGAATATTTATTACTGAAACAGATTACCAGAATGACATTTTACGACAAAATTTTACTAGGTATGTTTGTGGGTATTTAATTAGAAAATGTTTTTCAATACACACATGTGATACTTGCACGATGTACGGTAAGGCTCACCAGGAATTAGATGATTCCACGCTCTATTGCCATTTCCGAGCCTATCAAAACGAACATTCAGATTTTTTGGAAATTTTGCAAATGCCGCATAATAATTTCATCCGATTTGTTTCAAGTTTAGATTATTTATTTCATGAATATTTTGAAGAAAGTGTATTAGGCAGGTCATGCACGATTTATATAATAAATGTAAAAATGTTCCTTTTCACCATCCATGTCAAAGTTTTCCGAAAGAATATGTTACCAAATTGTACCTAAGGATGAAACTATTTTACACAATAAAATGTGTAAATAGAAATTTCAAAATATCAGTCAACCGAAATAAATTAATTATATGGAAAAATCAATAAAACGTTAGAAATGTAAATTTATTATTTTATTTATTCTATTCTTCTAAAGCACCCTAACGCCGACCCTGGCAGCTTTAGGCGAGTATCCTCCTGAGGTCTATTCCCACAAAATGGCGTCTGTTCATGCGGCATTTTCAACGGCGGGTGCCCAGAGTCGATATTCTGACTGTTGGCTATTCTGTGCTTTTACCTTGATGGCAGCCAAAATCAAAGCTCTCGCGAAACACTCATCTTTTACCGGTTGGTATTCAGCACTAGTGGCTAGGTCGCGCCGGTCTAAATCGTTCCCGACACGATTGTGTTATTTATTCGAGGAAACACATGCAAGCTGCTGTATATTTCATAAAAAGTGGGCACGTATAAGTAATATTTCACCTTTCGTATGGCCCTCCGCTTGCTACGGGGGCTCAAGAAAAGGACACTAACCAGGGGCTAATCCAAACGTAACCCAAGTCATACCTAAAATCAAGAAAAAACGTAGCCCATACACATTATTTCATTTTATTTATCTATTTAGTATTAAACAGAACAACGAATGTAAGTCTAGGAATGAGACAACACGAGGAATATTCACTCAGGAATTAATTAACATTTTGATTTGGTTTTTTATTTTTGGCTTCTATTTTCCCTTATTCTCAATTATGATTCTACAGATTCAATTTATTTTCCCTCAAATAATTAATAATCACCTTATGGGCATCAAAATTCATGGTTTGTAAGAGCATGTGTATTGAGAAAGGACTAGTGATTGAGTGATTCCCACTTTAGATAATGATTGATAAATACTTTTATTAATGATTAATTCTCTGGCACCCATTGCAACATGATCTCTGTCCTTATTCAACCCTCTGTTTTCAATATTTTTCGTAAAGCACTCTTCGAGTCAGATTAAATGATTGCTTTATTTATATGCTTTCAACGCATAAGGAAGCTGCCTTTTGAATCACCATGATTTCTGCAGTACATATCTGAGTGTATTTGTTAAGTTTGGAAGAAAAGGCTAGATTTGCCATTGCATCAGTAAAGAACCAGTGATATTCTTTCCATTTCTCTATTGAACTCATATCGGGCTATTATCGGATCTTTTTTGATTTGCAAACTTATTGTGAGCACGGGCTTGAATTGATTCATGAAATCAAATTCAAAACAGGGTAGTGAGTTATATGAACTTATTAAACTTGTTGAGCCTCCGTAGCGAGCGGAGGGTCATGCGAAAAGTGAATTTAGGCAACCCACATTACTCCGCATGGTGAGAGAGCAACAGGCAACAGCGCGAGTTTCGCCTAGGGATGGTCAAAAATTAAAAATAATCGATTGAATCGATTCGATTAATCTCCAAATAATCGATTCGGTAAAATAATCGGTTAGTTTGAATCGAATTAATACGAAACACAAGACAGAATACACGACGTATGACGTGTAAAAATAAATATGGTATAGAGAACAGGGAAAGATGGACAGTCCCTAAAAGCGAATCTTAATTCTACTACAACCCTCTCCGAGACAAAGAACACGCCTTGCAATACAATTCTTGGAACAGTGGCAACAACGCGAAACACGTAGAATTATTAATTTACTTTTTGAAATTGGAACAAGTTGTACCATTGTTTTATAGGTACAATGGTTGTACTAATATTTAAAAAAATGTTCCATGCTTCGCTAACTAACTGCGTTATTATCGATATTAGACAAATTATCGGTACGAAATTATCGATTGTAAAAGTACTTGGAATCCACGGTCATCACGGTCATTGTCTTTTAAACAAAGTCACGGTCATTTTGGAATCAGCCACTGATATCGATGCCGAATTAGTATTGAGTATTGTTCACGGCCCTAATTAATTGGGTGTGATGTGATAAGCGTCTAAGGATAGGGCCAAGTTGTCGATGCGATACCGTGCATGCGTAATATGGCCGAAATATCGGAATTATCCGTCTTTACCACGGTATAAATAAATATACGGTAGGTTCACTGAAGACAAATTTCCAATTTCGCCGACAGCGTTTGTTGAACGGGGCGAATCCGGATCAATCTGGTTCGTGGTCCACGATGGCCCTGCTACGAGGGACAGAGAGTGTGCAAACGCCCTAAGACTTTTGCGTCTCGTTGTCTTATAATAACCAAGGAAAGCGCATCAGCGAATACTATTTGAATCTCTACCCGCAAACTGCTCGCTGCTGCAGGTAGAGTACAAACTTTTTTTACCGTGCTGCAAAAACATCAAAGGATTTTTGCTGAGTGGATCTACTCGATATTATATGTATTCTGTCTTTAAGTTCTAGCGAAATTCCGTCAATGCCTCGGTAGTGCAGTAGGTAGAGGTTTTGCCTGTCATTTCTGCGCTACGGGTTCGATTCCCGTGGGTCGTGACAGATGTTTAGTGTACCTTTTTTACCGTTATGTTTGTTTTTTATTAATTTAAATTTTTTTCTTAATTTTGGGCCTTGGGTTAGTTTTGGTTAGTCGCCCGTAGCGAGCGAAGCGAGCGGAGGGCATGCAAAGCTATATAATTATCCCTATTATTCTCTTTTCGCCATTGCGCTTGCACGGTATCGCATCAAAAAATTGGCCCTACCCCTAGAGGTTTGTTGTCATGTATGATGTGACGTAAAATGACATATGACCTTTGTTATTGTTCCAAGTTCTAAAAGACGTGTATTGTATTTAGTATTTTACTATTACTATTTTACAGTACTCATGGGTAAAAGTGTGTAGTGTATATAATATTTTGTTAACACACCACACACCATCGTTTTTAAACATTGAAGGGTATTTTTAGTACAAGTGGTATATTTAAATTAGCTGAGCATATCTTGCAGTTCAATTTTCATTTAGTATACGTAATACATAATATATTTTCAAAATGAATATCAATGTCTTGAAAGAGTCCAAAATTTTGCATTTATGTTTTGCAATGACATTTTTTACATCAGGAATAATTGTAAATCTAATCCAAGCAGTGTTTTATTTTGGACTGAGGCCCTTTAATAAGGCATTATACCGAAAAATAAATTGGTATCTGTGTTATACTATATATTCACGTATGTATATAATAATTCTATAGTCCTATATAAATGGTGGTAATTGTTTCATATAGGTTCCTAATAAAACTTTGATGTTTTTCCATTATTAATAATCAGAATTACCTTTAATAATTGTATACAAATTTGTCATAATTTATAGGATTTTACGTCATAAAAAATAAGCAATATGAAACAATTTTATTACTGTTTCTCATTTAGGTTTTTATAACTTATTTTTTATAATTGTTTGTTAATTGGTTATCTACCGGATATTATTGACATAGGAATGTTAAAAAAAATACCTTGACTAACAATATTTCCATCATTAGGTTAAGGTATTGCCTCGGGTATTGCTTATTGTATCATATCCAATCGAGTATCTAATCAAAGGCCATTTTTGTAATTGTTTGATATATGGTCAAAAGCAATTTAAAAATCTACTGAATGTTATTGAAATTTGCATTCTAAGAGGAAATATGTTGTCATTTCTAAAATTAGACATTTCATTTTTATTGTCTTGACCATAGATATCTGAATAATCTCGGAAATAATTACCCCAGGCCCAAAGAATGGATGATAAGTTTTGATTTGGTGCCTAGGGCCACTCTTGTAAATAAGTACATCTTACTTGATTTCCATTTGATTGGATTTGTCATAAATTGTCTCTGATGTTTGGCTGGTTCCTAGGTTTAAGAAAAATGTGTTCTTTCTATTGAAGTTTTGAAGTTGATAGAAATCCAAACAGTCAGTTTGTTTCCAATTCGGATATCTGTAATCTTAGTGTTAGTGGTTGGTGGATGTGTTATTCTAACTGGAAAAAGAAGTAATAATAGTGATCTAGTAAAGTTTATGGTCAAAAATGTGTACCCAGAAAATTATGGCAAAGTCAACTTAGGGTGCACTAAAATCTGCTTCAGTTGTATCATGAAAGGTTGCATCATCAAAACAAAAGACATGTGAAAGTGTTATCCCGAGAAATACGAAATAGGTGTCAACTTGGATACAGAATTTTGTGAAGGCTGTGTTTATGGGAAGTGACACATTCAAGAATTTAGAGAAAGAGTGAAAGGCACCAGGGGAGAATGGTACTGAAAGCAAAAAAGTGGTAGCCGACTCCATAACTAGAAAGAAAGAAAGGCACCAGGAGAACTGATACATGCAGATGTTTATGGACCTTTCAAAGCTACACAGGCTAAAAATCAATACTTTGTTCTGTACAAAAATTGACTTCATCAGATACCATTGTTTATTTCATAAAAGACAAGTAGCCAAGAAGCTCAAAATAATTTTGGCTGAGATGAAAATTCTTAAGAAACTTCAAAAATCTGCTTGGTTGATAATGGAAGTGAATTTGTCGGCATTCAGGTGATCCAATTTTTAGAGTTATTGTGATTGCTGAATATAATATGCTCTCTGGAATTTATCATCTAGTGTTTCTTCAAACATCTTGAGAATAGCTTATTTTGCCCTTTTTCAATTGAATGTGTCTTATGCAATCCTTGCTTAGGGATACTCCTCAGGGGTTAGTAGACTGTTTGATCTGCAATGGAAGGTGGTGAAGGTTCTCGCTTGTCTGAGCTGCAGGGCTGATTGCAGGGATGTCTTTGCTTCTCTGGGAATACCTACTGTGCCCTGTCTGTATATTGGGGAAAATCTATTATTTGCCAAGCGGAACGCTACGTTTCTGACTCATAATGACATACATGAGTATAATACAAGAGGTGGGAAAGACCTGGTACCCCTGTATGTCATCTGAAGAGTGTCAATACGGCCCTGGATTTTGGTCCATAAATTTTTTTAATGCTCTGCCAGTAAACCTAAAGAACTTGCCATATAGGGAATTTCATAGTAAAATAAAGCAGAATCTTATTGTGAATTCATTTTATTCATTTGAGGAGTTTTCAAACTTTACATTTTGTGTGTGATTTTAAAATTAATTGTATACTTTTTAAGGCTGTTTTTACAATTCTGATTTAGACATGTGTGTGAGTATGCCATCATTTTGATGAGTAGGGCCAATTATGTGTATTATGAAGCTAGTTACTATGCTTTTTGTTATAGATTTTTTCTTTTGATTTTCATTCTACTGACAAGTGTTTGCATTGAACCAATGTAGTTTTTTTTTTCAGGTGGGTAGATGTTCTTACAATAAACTTACTAACTATAAATTTACAATAAATTCAGCATGATTGCATTTTACCAAAACGTAACTATCAATATACATTATGAGGGATACCCAGAAGTGTTGTGTGTTACGGAGACATGGTTGTCAAATAATGAAGCCTCGTGCTTTAAAATAAACAATTATGACCTAGCATCATACTACTGCAGACAGGAATCACGCGCGGGTGGCGTGGCTGTACTGGTGCGTGAAAATTTTGCTAAGTTCAACCCCGTTGTTTTGGATGATGTTCCGGCAATTGAAAAAAAAATTGAGTACACCGCAGCACTGTTGCAAACTTCGACCGACACACGAATTTTAGTTTGTTGTGTATATCGAGCCCCTGGAACTGACCTTGATGAATTTTATATGGCCTTGGACAAAATGTTAGTTCATTTTTGTAAGCGTAATGTATTTTTATTTATTTGTGGTGATTTTAACTGTGATTTTAAGTGTAATAGTCATGAAGTTTTAAATGTTAAAAATATTTTCGGTTCATATGGACTTGTGCAATCGTTTTTTGAACCTTCTAGAGTCACAGGTCAGTCCTGCAGCCTGATCGATAATGTATTTACAAATGCACCTTTTCCCATGGCTATAACCCTAGATTTAATTTTCTCTGACCACAGAGCCCAGGTTTTGTACTTTGAGCCCGGTGAGTGTGCTGACAGCACAGCGCCCCCCCTCTAGGAAGAAATTTTTTCTCGAGAAAATAAAAATACCTTTATTTACTTGCTTTCAAAGGAACAGTGGCTACCTAAATTGCATCATCTAGATCTAGAGGATAAATTCACTTACTTTTTTTCAACTTTTTACAGTTTGTTTGACATGTCATTTCCATATCAAACCAAACGAAATAAAGCCACAAGGGGTAAACGTAATCCTTGGATAACTCCTGAACTTATCAGTGAGGGTGTTGAGCTGAGGCAGCTACACAGACAAGTAAGATACTCAAATAATAATGAAAACCTTAAAACTCTTTACAAGGACAGTACTAAGTTACATAAAAAAAATATTACAGTCGCAAAAAAGGCTTATTACTCTAATGTATTTATATGTATTTGTATTTATTTATCAACGTACAAGACATTTTACAATATGTTACATTTATAAAAGTAAATGAACATCTTACAATTTCAGAGCAAATGCTCTCCTATTACAGTTAACTTATAAAATTTAAAACAAAATGTAAAGGGAACAACACTTCCAAATAACATCACATTATTCAATAAAAAGATTTTAGCCTTGATTTGAAAACAGCTATAGATGAACAATTAAAGAAGTCAATATTACCAGAACTGACATTCGCAGACCTGACCATCCTTGTCAATGATTCATTCTGGCCGTAATTTGTATGGTGGAAGGGAATGAAAAATAAGTCTTTATTGCGGCCACGCTTTTCGCCCAATTGAAGAACTGAGGAGCAATCAATGCTGCCACTCAGAATCTATTAAAGAAAACACAAATCAGCACACATCCTCTGGACCTCCAAGGACTGCAATCCCAAGAATCCCCTAATATCATCATAAGTATATTCCTCACGAAGAAGACCCAGTCTAAAACCGACAACCCGAAGAAATTTGTTCTGTACTCTCTCAATTGCGTCAATATAAATCTTATAGTTAGGCGACCATATTACAGAACAATATTCCAGAACAGACCTAACGAGAGAGCAGTACGGAATCTTAAGGGTATTAATAGAAAAATCTCTAGATGATCGGCATACAAAGCCAAGCATTTTCAAGGCTCTTGAAATAATGTTTTGAACATGAGAAGAGAATGACAATTTGACGTCAAACTCTATACCCAGGTCACGAATACTGTTAGTACTGTCAATAGGTATGTCAGTTAACTCATACCGGAATTCAAGGGGATCCTGGAGCCTTGAGAAGGAAATCTGAAAACATTTACCGACATTTAACTCTATTTTGTTGATTCGACACCACTTCACAAAACATGTCAAGTCACTCTGCAACAAAAGGGCGTCCTCAGGAGACCGTATAGGTCGGTACACCTTCAGATCATCGGCAAACGATAGAAAATGGCTATTATTTATACATTTGCCAATGTCGCTCACAAAGAGATTAAAGAGAATAGGACCGCAGTGGGAACCCTGTGGCACCCCTGAGGGAACCTGTATTCTTTGAGAGATAGCAGAGCCATATTTGACAGCCTGGGTGCGACCCCTTAAAAAGCTAGCAAACCATGCAAGAGCTGGACCCGTCACACCGATAGAATTAAGCTTGGCTATGAGAAGGCTGTGGTTGACCCTATCGAAGGCTTTTGAAAAGTCTGTATAGACAGAGTCAACCTGCAGTCCCCTCTCCATGCAATTAATTATAAAATGCTTATATATAAGCAGATTCGTTGAAGTTGATTTCCCCTTCATAAATCCATGTTGTTCTGGATTAAGAAAATGCCTGCACTCCCAACTCAGTTTCTCTGTAACCAGTTGATCACAAAGTTTGGGAATCTCTGACTGGGCACAAACAGCCCTATAGTCAGTGACACGCTCACGCGATCTCGATTTAAAAATTGGTTTGAGGTAAGTAAATTTCCAAGAATTTGGGAAAATGGTAGATGAGAATGAAAGGTTGAACAAAAATTGCAGAGGAATTGCCAAAGTAAATATGCATTTCTTCAGAAAAAATATGGGCAAACCATCAGGTCCGCAGGTTAGTTTTGAAGGCATAGAATTTACCCTCTCAATGATATAAAAAAAAAAGTCTGTAAACCGAGCGTTGATCGTTACGTCATAAATCCTGACGTCAGATCAGTTTTGAAGCATGTCCTGAATTGATTCACATGAGTCTTGGGAGGAGCATAACTTACCCTTCGCGCATGATCCATTTCGTGTCGGTAAAATAGACGGCTATTGTCGATATCGAATGTGAGGTTAGATAGGACGCTGAATTCAAAACCGGACAAAACCAAAACAATAACAAACAACATGTCATAATCATGAACTCGTAATTCACAAATTCACAGATTTAATTTAAAGAAACTAACCGATAAACATGTCTTTTTTCACTCTGGTAAGATAATATTTGGATCTCCAATATGAATATTTTAATTTTATGCAATCTACTTTGTTTTAGGTGAAGAAAAAAGTCTTGTGAGGTTTGCAATAGGAACTTAAATTAACAACACAATACAAACAGAAATATTCCAGTGTTCTAGTAAAATTCCAGCAGAAATTCTTAGATATACAGGGGTCTTGTTATCTTGTGTGAATGAAAACATCTAAAACCTGCGAAATTTCGAATAATAAGTGGAATCTTTGCTACGAGAAAAGTTATGTAATTATGCATGTGATATGTGGTTAATTGAAGAAACATTCAACTCAATTCAAAAGCAATGTACTGTGAAACAAACTTGGCCGTGAGAATAGTGTATAAAAAATCACAAAGACATTTTTAATATCAGATATGCAACTGAAACGTGATTTGGACCTTTTCTTTACCAATTAATTTTTATTTGTCATACGATTGTGAACTTGTAAGCATCTGTAAAGTGCAGTAAACAAATTAATAAAAGGAGAAATTTACCATTGCAGTAAACTTTGGCATATATTTAAATTTGACTCTAAATGCAATTTTATTCTTCGGTTAGCTACGGTTTTTGTTGTCATCATTTAATTAATCATTTCACATTATAGCAGTTTCTGTAGTTAATAAAACTGAAAGACCTCAAACATGTAGCTTTTCTTTAGTTTTATACATGTAGGTAAGTAAGTTTTGTTTATAATTTAGTTGTGTTATGCAATGGTTCAAACGCTTAGATTCGTAAAAGTTTATTTAATTTTTGTACAAGTTTTGCTTATTATGTAGCTGTAAATATCGCCATTACGGCCTTAGTTCAAACTTTTAATAATATTTATGCTATTTTTAACATAGGACATCTCCTATAAAATATATTAAATGGGCGACGGTATAGCATAATATTATATTTGAGTCTCTTGTACTTCAGTTATAACCAAAACTAACTAAAGTAACTTAAACAAAGTAGAGTAGATTGACACCATAAAATAAAACAAGTATGAGAGAAAACGAGAACAATGCTAATTTATTTCCAAAGAACGAATAATAAGTAGTAATAATTCACTCATTATAAAAAACCATACCACACAATCGATGGAAAGAGATGTTGTAATTTAAGGTTCTTGTATCATGTTTTACGAAAGGGGTCATAGTATCTTCTGTGCTTATGAGCACACTGTTTCCTGCTCATCGCTAAAATAATACTAATCATCATCATCCGAGTGACAAGACTTGAGATCGATAATGACCGGTAATATATACAAAGCATCTCTCCTTTTTCCAGTCCTCGCTAATTGTATTATAGCATTTGTGTGATGAACATAATTTCTCCATTTTTTTGGTGTAATCTAAAACAGATTCTCTTATAAAATAGCAATATCTAAAAGTTGGACCAGATTCTTACCTTTTGAAGTGCTTCATTCCACAAATTTAAAACAGCTTCGCTTGTGACAGGATGTATCGAACTCATACATCTGCTTGTGACAGCATGTAGCGAACTGATACAAGCCTCGTAGTAACGCTTACATTTTGACCATACCATCTCAATAGGATTATATTAGCAGATCAGTAGATATCTGCACTATGTCAATATTCATCAAATTCATTTGCAATGAACACAGTGTGAGGTGTTCGCCTACAATAAAACCGAAATAATGAATAAATTATTTAAAATAATGAAAAATTAAATGCAGATTACCTTTCTCATACATGCTCTCATTATAGTATGGCCATGAACTTTGTGAAGAGGCTCTCTATGAGAGGAAATAATACCAACATTTGCCTTGGTTTTAAAGAACAAGTTTCTAGACTGCTTTTCAATGCATTCTTTGCACAGTGGCTGCCGATATTCCTAAAGCATCAGAAACTCTCTACAACAAATAATCCTACTCTTTATATATTGTAAAAACTGCACTTTTGTATCAACTTACATTAGGTATATACTGCACTCACGGGTAAAAGCGTTTTTCCTGCTGCTTTTTCGCGATTAAAATAGTCTATTAGTTTTAAAATGAGGACTTGCTCATTTTCAGTGTACCGATGTCCAGGCATTTTCAACTGCGATAACAATCACAAATAAAAACAAAAAAATACGTTGGAGGGACTTCAAATAAAGTAAATAAATATATATTTGACACTTTGACAGATGAGGAATTTCATTAAATTCAACTGATATCCTAGCATGCGCAGCTCAACGTACGTCCGTGACGTCAAATTTCTGTCACCCCCGATTGACGGTGGTATGAGAGAGAAAGACAAGGTATGACGTAACGATCAACGCTCGGTTTACAAACTATATCAGCGCAGGTGACCGCGAATGAGGCAACATTAATGGTATTTTTGAATTCATAGTAGGGTTGTTCGTCAGCTGCGTCAGACCCATAAACACTCGCAAAAAAGTCCGCAAAGAGGTCAACAAGCTCCTGGTCATTATGACTGACAGAATCACCATAAGTGACGCTCGCCGGCAGACAATGAGATTTTCTCTGATCGTTAATGAAAGACCAGAATTATCTTGGACTGCGATTAATGTCACTCTGAATCTTATTAATATATGTCTCGTGACATGCTTTCCTCATGTCCTTACATTGATCTCTAAGTTGACAGAATTCAAGGTAGTCAGACTGCCTGCCGAACGTTTTAAACCTTTTATGACTTCTTTTCTTTGCTATAATTAAACTACGTAGTTCGGCACCACTTGGGAAAAGAAGAGGTTTCAAACTTCTTCCTAGGCACATACAAATCAAGTCCCTCCTTGATCCTACTGTAAAACATTTCCACAGCACTGTCAATCCCCAACCCACACAAAATACCCCAATCAACCCCAGCCAGATAATCATTTAGTGAAATGTAGTCACCATTACGGAAATCAGAAAAATACTCGACATAGTCAGAGTTCCTGATGTGTGGGTCAAGAAAAACATCAATGTCAATCGCCGAATGATGTGTGCTGTTGTGAAGAATCCCATCCGATGCGACATCAACCACAATGCCACCCAGATCTGAGAACACCAGATCCAACAGAATGCCCCTACTGTTATAAATATGGTTATATTGGAAGCAGTTATAAAAACTAAAGCAGTTGACCACCTCCAATGCTGGAGAGTTATCAGGACAATCAGCTGTTAGGCCATATTCATCGTTACCCCATTTTACATGTGGCAAATTAAAGTCTCCAGCTAAAATCAACTTACAATTGGGATATTTATTATAGATAAATTCAAGAGTCCCTACAAAGTCAGAAAACAAATCTGCACATGTTCCGGGGGGCAAGTAAACACACCCCAACACTAAAACCTAGGTTTTACATTTCAATGCTACATACACCACTTCAACATTCACAACAGGAATATCCACTCGCTGTGCATGCAAATCCTTTCTCACGATGATCATAACACCGCCTCCTCTCTGCTTGCTGCTACCAGTCGACTCCCTATCAACTCGGAAAACTTGAAAACAACTAGGACACAACTCCTCATCGATAAATTGAGCAGTAAGCCACGTTTCTGAGACCATAACAGCATCATATGTGCAACTTGAGATCGCGCGATAAAGGTCTTGAACCTTAGTGCGCAATCCTCCAGCATTGTTGTAATAAAAGCATAAATGATTATGATCTGGCTTTACGGCTTCGTCTCTCTTTACTTCCGGGCACACTCCAGTTGAGTCCCCGCGTGACGATAAAAATTTCGGTCCTTATCTGTTGAACTGTTTCCAGCTGCCACATAGAATTTACGTAACACAACACCCGCAGGCCAGAGTGCGGGAGACATAATTGTCCCACGATAACGAGGCTCCACTTCGATTCTAAAAGACCGATTTCGACCTTTCACTGGCAATCCTTCAACAATCACCTCCTCCATAGGACGACATCTTTTTAATATATGCTGCCTAATAAATTCAGGGGTAGTGCCCTCCTTAACTTTACCCAGATAAATACTAGCTTTATATGAGTCAACAGATACACTGGATTCCGAAAGACCGCCCACCGCAGCAAAATCTGCCTCTTCCAAAAATTTACCAGCGCCCAAAACAACATTATGTCAGTTTCGTCATTTTGTTTTGACTTTGGAAAAATGTTGGGTTATGTCACCTTCTTGTTTTTCGTTTGTTTCTGCTGTGGCCACAGTATGGAAACAAGTTTTGCTGCAAACTTTTTGGGCTGATTGTGTTCAGCGATCACACTCTCGACTATTGCCTGCTCGACTGGCTGCGGAGATCGTCGATCAAAACTCCACTCCACTGTTGTCGGAATCTCAACAAGCGGGTCTATGGAATTTGTGGAATTTGGCGCCAACATTTTATTAAGGTTAATGAATGACGAGGTTAAATTTTTAATACTTTTCTGAATTAGGCTCATCTGCTCAACTAATTCGTCCCGCGATCGTTCCGACATCTGAACTACACTGCCCAAATCATCTAGAGCTGTAAAGCTTTTCATGGAAAAATCCGTTGACGTCGAAACATCGATCCCATCTTTGCACAATCGCGAACACGCTGGACACAATAATTCGTTGTATCCAACGACTTTCAGCCCTTTGGCTCTCACTGCACACGCACCATGGTAATACGCACCACATTTTATACACTTTATTTCAGCTTGAAGAGCTCTGGAACACCCTTTACAAACGTTCTTTACAGGGAGCTTTGGCGAAGATGTTGTTGTGGCCGCCATCTTGCAGTCTCTAATGAACTGCTAACTTCACCTAATATTAATAAATGTGCGTGGGACGTTATAAACTCACTCACTAGCATGAAACATGAAAAAAAATCAATTCCCGATCGTATTGTGCACTGTGGTAAGGAAGTGACGGGACAGAATATCGCTGATGCCTTCAACACCTTCTTCATCGAATCGGTGGACCAACTCTTGAATGGTGCAAAGCGTGATGTGTGTGGTACAGAGCGAAGTGGTAGCACAACCTGTCATACGATTTTTTTGACACTTCTAACCGAGAATGAAGTTTTGACTATTCTCAAGTCTGTGGCCATTAAGAACTCTTGCCGTGTCGACGAGGTTCCCTGCAACCTAATGAGTTACTGTGCGGGAGAGATTCTGGCTCCTCTGACCTACCTTATAAATTGTTCCTTCGAACATGGCTACTTCCCGGATGCCTTGAAAAGGGCGATCATAGTACCAGTTTATAAGAAAGGTGACCCGACTGCGGTGGAGAATTACAGGCCGATCGCCCTGCTGTCCATGTTCTCGAAGGTTTTCGAGAGGGCTTTTCGGGGAAGATTGGTGGGTTTTTTGGAGTCCTTCCGCATATTGACCTGCAGGCAGTTCGGGTTCAGAGTTGGACGATAAACTACTGACGCCATATTATCATTTTACCTGAAGATCCTGGGTAATTTCAACGAGGGGCTGAAATCTGTTGGGATTTTCTATGACTTCACAAAGGCCTTCGATACCATAAATCATGCGCCACTATTGGATAAACTGGCGTATTATGGTATTAGGGGGCCGGCATATGACTGGATAAAGACCTACCTTTCAGGTAGGACTCAAGCCGTGAAATTGTTGGGTGATGGTGGACTGACTGTATCTGATTGGGCAAATGTTAGCACGGGCGTTCCCCAGGGCAGTGTACTGGGGCCTATCTTATTCCTTATGTTTATAAACGACCTACCTCTGCTGGCCGGCGATAGTTATATAACTCTCTTTGCGGATGACACGTCGGCAGTTGTCGAGGGGAGTGATTATGAGAGTCTTTGCACCAAGGCGAATAGGTGTGTGAGAGATATTGCTGCGTGGTGTGTGGGAAATGGCCTTTGCCTGAACACCGCGAAAACTTTCTTGTTTTCACCCCTATCAGGGTGACCCAGGACAGGAGTCTGCTTGTCAGAGACGGGTCATCAAATCTTGTACAGCGTTAGGACGTAACCTTCTTGGGCATTGCGGTCGACTCTCATCTCTCATGGACTGGTCAAATCCATAACACCTGTAATAAATTGTCATCCAGGAACTATGCTGTACTGCAGTTGAGAGATTTTGTGGAGAAACCTATCCTTAAGATGTTCTATTATGCTACCATTCAATCGGTCTTGTCTTATGGACTGTTGGCATGGGGTAACTCTAGTAACATAAATAAAGTTTTGATAAGCCAAAAGAGAAGAATAAGAACTATGTTCCGCTTACCATTCAGAGCCTCCTGTCGCCAAACTTTTAAATCAGAACGAATTTCCACCCTTATTGGTTTATACATTTTTGAATGTGCTTGTTATGTATTTAAACATCTTAATGAATTCCCGAAGTGCGGGGTTATTAATCGTTACATGACAAGAAATGCTGAAAGGCTTTTCATTCCTGGTGCCCGGTTGACCCAGGTGCAGGAGGGACCTGGGATCACTTCCCTTAAAATTTATAACCACTTGCCTTCAAATATTAAGGATATTCGGATTCTCCACCTCTATAAGAGGAAACTTAAGTCCATATTAGCTGAGAACCCCTTTTATTCATTGACTGAATTTTTTTCACACGCTTTTATTTAATGAAATTTTGCTTAGTTATAGTGTTTAGATTTTAATCATTTGTATTTTGTTTTTAATGTATTTTTAAATTTGTATTTGACAAATCCAACATATGTGATCATGTCAATGGAAGTAAATGAATAAATAAATAAATAAATAAAAACAACCTCGTAACACAATGAATATTATATCGCAATTCTTAATACATCCAAATCGAAAACTATAGATCCTATAGTAGCACCTACATGACTAAACAGCTCAAAACAACAAAAGAACTCACTCAATCTGAAGT
>MU191610.1:4995-34510 GCA_016904865.1 Pissodes strobi
ATAATTACTGGCAAATATTTTGTGAATAATATTTATTAGAATCAAAAAACAGACGTATGAAATAATTTTAAAGTCTACATTAGACACAACCTATCGCTAGCAATAAAAATATTGGACTTTTAGTCTAGAATATTAAGCTTGCTAAATTAATGCGACGTCGAAGTTTATTCTTTCATAGCCGATGCCAAAATACATAAACTTGCCATGCATTTAATTGCAAGTGACCTCAAATTGTAAAGGTTTATTATGCTTATTAATTCGGAATAGTATTCTTAATGTGCCAAATCCCGTTTGTATGAAACCTTAGAAAATGTGATTTACACAAATTCTCTGATAAAAAGAAATTAATTACAGAGATACTTTAAATAAATGAGATATATTTACCGGGATAACTCGGTATCGATCAAGCAAAAAAATGCAATTTGGTAATATTGATACTTTTACCTTGAATATTTGATATTTTTATTTTCAAGATGAACGTCGGATAACTATTACTACACACTTAAAAATCAAAATATTTCCATATCCGAGTATCTAGTACTTTTTGAAGGCAGTAATAGCTGACTAAGTTAGTTTTTACTGCATTTGGCTGTAAAGCTCATGACAGTAATTTATTTCACACACCTGATATTTACTAATCTCATTTGTCGCCTTGATATCAGAATCGACTTGAGCTCAATTCGTTTACCTTATAGATATTTAACAGCTGTCTATATACACTGTACCTCACCGGTTATTTCATTGATTTGGTATATCACACGCGTGTTGAAAAGTAATTTCGGCATGGATCTATTTGAATAAATAGCTGATAATGTCAATTTGCCAGCATATTTGACTTGACAGATGTGGATCACGCGACGAGTGCTTTTGTGTCACTTTCATTGGTGGTCGTAGGAAAAATAGTGTACATTACTATACTCCTCGTTTAAAAACTAGTACTTTCAACTTGTTATGTAATATACTATATCTACGTCATCCTCATCTGTCAAAAGAAATATGCTGTCAAACTGATACCATTTGTTCAAATATAATATAAAGCACTTTCTAGCCAAGTTAACTGTGCTTTTTTCCCAATTTTCATATAGTTAGTCGTAGGAAATGGCATTTCTAAGGTATTTTTTAAGATATGTTTGAACTTTATTAGTGGAAGTTCTCTGATACTTAGGGGAACTTTATTAAAGAGTATAACCGCCAAATATTCCGGTCTGCTCTGGCACTTTCCAAGCCTGCAGTAGGCAACCCGAAGATCATTCCTTCCCCGTTGGTAGGAAAGTCTTCTATGTTTTTCCTGACATAAATGATACTTTCCAGTATAAATACTGATGGGAGGGTTAGTATACCAAGCTTCAGTAAAGCATTCCTGCAATCGTCACGGAAGCCAAGACCAGCAAGCAATCTGACAGCACTTATCTGCATGCTGAAAATTCTGGCCCCACTCTACACCATTATACCGTATGACACGACGGAGGGGAACAGGGAGCGTAGTAGGCAGACAGCAGGGCAGTCTCAGAAACGCAGCTCTTCAAATTACGCAACAGGAACACAACATTTCAGATCCTTCCAGTCACGCTCTCCTCATGCACATCCCACTTTAGTTTTGGGTGTAGATGCACCCCCAAAAGGTTGACCGGCTCTTCGTTCTCTCTACCATTGAGATCACGCAGCGTAAATATCATAGTCTGCGTTTTTCAGTGTTTAGCAGGAGCTTATTAGACCCCAAACCACACCTCGGTTCTTAACTGTGCCTCTCTCGCTCCAGAGCAAACACCCTCAAGCTTACCTCCCCGCAGTGGAAGCGCAGTATCATCAGCGAAGAGAGTGTATTTTGTAGTGGACTCGTTAAGGGGCAAATCGTTGATATAAATTAAGAATAGAATTGGTCCCAAAACCGATCCCTGTAGGACCGCCACATCAATCACTCTTTCCACAAGCGACATAGCACCCTTCCGGACTGTCTGGGCATCTGTTTTCCAGATATTATCTTAGTATCTGAATGCTATTACTATTAAATTTGCAGAACTTTAACTTGCTTAATCGGATATCATGAGAGACACAATCAAAAGCTTTGCTTAGATCAAAAAATTTTACAAGGTCATATTGCTAGTCTTCAAAGGAGTCCATAATATTGGAGAACAGGTCCAGAATGCCCAGAATGGTACTCTTCTCTTTCCTGAAACCAAACTGACCATCATAAAATATTCTGTTGTTTTCAAAATAGTTTTGAATTTTTGCTGCCATGCACTTTTCTAGGAATTTAGATAATACTGGGAACAGTGAGATAGGACGGTAGTTGGACACATCTGTTTCATCGCCTTTTTTGTAGATAGGGATAACGATCGTTTTTTTTTCAAAATGTTAAGAGAAGTATTTTCTTTAAAGCAGTCATTAATTATTATTAAGTTTTTAATAGATTTAATTAATTTACCCATAAGCGCCAGTACAATTTTTGTTTTTGAGCTAATTCAAGATTTCTCTAATTTCATTAAAAGTGACTTCCCCAAATGAGAAACAGATTTTCCAAGTTTTGGTATCTGGTTTTTCAGGTTCTGAGCTACACTACTATTGTTATTAATGATGTCCCACATACATTTCTGGTTTAAGATAGCTTCGTCATTACCTGGAGGGTTATATTGCCTGCAAATTTCCCCAGAAAAAGTACCCTGCCCCTTCTTAGGCGTAATGCGTCATTAAACCACTCTACTCTGTTTGGTCCGTCAGACCTAACTCTGTAGGTTTGCTCCGGAAAGGATTGCACGTATGCCCCCCTTAAAAGCTCGATAAATGTTTCAAATTTTTCATTTACAGATTTATCAGTAGCGGCAATGAATCCCATTTGTATGAATCTACTATATTATAGAATTGAGATAACAACTTCTGTGCTAAAGGTCTAAATGTTTGTTTATCAATTTCAATAAACTTGTCTCGTCTATGCTAAAGGAAATCACCTGAGCATTGTGGTCGGAAAGTCCCAGCTGAAATGTCCCTGCTGAGGCAAAATTGACAAAGACATTGTCGAGGCAAGCAGCCCCACGAATAGGTCTTTGATCATTTTTTTAAGACCATAACTTGCCAGAAGATCAGAAAGTGAAGTGGCCTCCCTATTATGGGTGCCAAGTGGAACATTAAAATCACCTGCCAGGACAATATCTCCGTCACCGCCAGCCCGCTGAAGGACAGACTCCACCGCCTTGAAGAAGGCACCAAATTCCCAGATGGGGCTCTATAGACGACAATTACATGAAAGTTACCAGGTTTGACCAACACAGAGGAAAGTTTCACACATTTTTCAACATTTATTGTTAAGAAGCTAGTAGCTGTTTCTAGTGTAAGCCCTTCATTGGTTAGTACCTGTATATTCATTTCGTGCAGTAGGTCCACTCACTGTATACCCATTTAGTTTAAAAGCCCTAGGTTGATCTGTGGTCAGCCAATGCTCGGTCATTGCCACCATACCAAAAAAACTGGTCAGCCAAGAATGCTTCCAATTCATGACATTTATTCCTAACTGACCGCACATTACAATGAAGAAAGCTGAAATAAAACTTCTTCATCCACGGAGCTATTATCTTCAAGTTTAAAAAAATATTTACTACAATACTCTTTGGCCAGAAGCCAGCATTCATTATATTATCTCTGTGTGCCTGGGGAACTACAAGTTTGAAGGAGCTGTATATTTTTTCTTTTCTGGTTTTTATCTTATGGTAGATGTCATTTTTATTGGCCTAGTTTAAGATATCTTCTGCTGTGGTGTCAGCTGTAAAGTCAGCAGCAAAAAGCCAGACATATATTTTTGCAGCTTTTATTCCCTTTGATAGGAGCAGATCTGTTTTGTGGATCGATCTTACGATTTTGTTCTTGCGTTGCACGAGCTTCCAGGCTTCGTTATTATAATTATTATTGTATTTAGTTTCTTCCACTTCGTCCACAAAAACGATGTCAGTATTTTTGTTATGTTGTTTTGAGTTTGAGGTTGCTGAATTCGATAGAAAGGACTTTTCGATATCGATTATCGGCACATCCCCACTTGCTCGCTTGATGGATTCAACTATAATCGGCGGGTTTTCTGAATTTTTGGATTTCGGTATTGGCTTCTATTGAGATTTAGTATTTCTTCCATTTCCATCTAGTGGCAATCTCTCAAGTTGCGCTTGCACTTGCGTAATGGGGATCGTTTCGGTAATTTTGGTGTAGTATAATATACCCGGACCTGTTCAACACAGTTGAATGAGATAAGTTGTGCTATGTCTTTATTTTGCCAATGACCGTCAAAATTGATTAAAAAGACAATCCATACCTATGTTGTGTTATTATTATATCTTGCACAATTTTACTTACTCATAATGCGCTCGACGGTAACAAAGTTAGGGAAATTTGAAGGAAAGGTGCGTCATGTAAATTAAACCACAGATTCCTAATACGCCTAATTTATTAAAGAAAACGTGCCAAATTATTAGAGAAAAACATGCCGGACTCAGCCTGAAATTCACGAGGGGAGAGGCAGAGAAACCCTCGATCTAAATTCCTAAACCGAATTATGCTGTATAACCTTTATTAGTATAATAATTAATTAAATTACTGTCTCCCGTACCACAATTCGTTGTTCCACACTTGTAACAATAAATTTAAAACTGAAGGGGTTATTGTTAGTTAGTCAGACGCCGCTGGACGATACTGAGGTCCTGGATTACGGCTATTTAGTTGCAAATTGGGCCAATACCTCTAGAATGATCATTGCATTTATAACTAGGATATTCTCCCCTCAGGGTAGGAAATGGTTAGTAGATTCATCAAGGCCCATGCGTACACTTTCAGTCATACTAAAATTAAAATCCTAGCACGAAAAGACAGCAAATGATACATTTTTTGTTTTCATTTAAAGCAGTGTTGTTCACAGCATAAAACGATTTCTTTCAATATGTACACAGGTTATGCCATCAAACATGAATTATCCATGAGAATAAAAGAAATACTTGTACAAATTATGTTAATAACAATATTATAAATTTCATTCTACAGACCTGTAGTGATGTTGCAATACAGAAGCAAAACAATTCACCAAAATAAACCGTAGGTACACGGCGGGCGCCGGCTTTTGACTATCTATCTCCGTTCTCGAGCGATACGCTTTCGGATTTCTTCCAAAAAAACCTCGCAAAACCCGACTTCAATTCATGACTTGTTTTTCGCTTGTTCCTTCTTTACATATATGGGGTATCCCAAAACCGAATGTATAAAGTCTAATGAAATAATATTTTAAATAGGCGGGTTACCTCTCTGGAATAATTGGAATGCGCTTTCGGAATATTTTGGATCTTTTCTCTTTCCGTGGTATTTTTCAGCTTTTCCTGGAGAGTAACGATTTTTTCCTTCAACAGGCATACATTTTCTTCAAGTATACTGTTCTTGCTATTCATTTCATCTATCAACCTTTTTAAGAGGGCAATTTCAATGTCTTTATCCGTGGGAGCCGGAGTCAGTCTGCTTTATGGACACAGACTGCATTTTGTTTACCCGCTGGCTGACTTAGACACCACCGGTTGGAAAACCTCTTTAGATTTTGCACATTTTACAAACTCTTCTACATTTTCCTTACAGTGAAAACTGTCACTTTTCTCAACTTTATTGCGCTGTTGAGTATCTGTCAACTTTTCGTTCGGCGCCATCTTAAATAAATCAATCAATCAATCAATATTTATTCACTATTTTGGTCAAAATACGATGACATTGGCTTTGTCAACTTTCCAAAAACTAACTAACTAAAATCTAAAAACTAACTACATGCTACCAAATTGCTAAAAGTTACACAAAAAGGAAGATTTTTGACACTATAAAATAAAATAAAATACAAATATATGAACACTTAACATTACTAAAAGTACATCACAAGAAAACATATTAAAATTTGTCAGCCGTATCCATCCCAGTCACAACTCTAAGTTAAAACTTTGTTGTAAAAATTTATTTTATCTGTTACAAATTGTTAAAAATTGGTGCCAAATTATTCATTTAAGCTATAATAAGTTTTTCAGTTGTTAATTTAAGAATACTAGATTTAAATACTTTCCTGTTTGTTTCATTCCTCAACCCCAAAGGTAAATGATTATAAATTCTGATTGGCGAAATGTAAGAGCTATTATTGGCAGATGACAATCTGTAACTTGGAATGCTAAGATCATTAATATTTCGCAATGGATAGGAATGAGGCATGTCACCAATAATCGAGTACTCACTCAGGTGTTTTTTAATATATAGGACTGATTAAAAAATATAGATTGATGGAACTGTCAGAACATTGAGAGTCTCAAAAAGTTGTTTGCAAGAATGTCTGGAAGGTTTAAATAAAATATTTCGAATAATTTTCTTTTGAGCAATAAAAATTTCATCAATGCGCTTACAGTGGCCCCATGCTAATATACCATAATAAATTGCTGAATATACATAAGCATAATAGTAGGACATTAAAATGTTTCTATCAACAAATATGATCTCAATTTCCATAAAACAAAAGAGTAGGTAGACAGTTTCTTTAAGAGAATATCAACATGATGAGACCAAGTTAGCTGATAGTCAACATGCAGTCCGAGAAACCTGGTGACATGTACTTGGTGAATAGAACCAATGTTATTTCCTCCTTTGATGTATAAGGATTGATCAAGTTCACTAGAAGAAAACTGCATCAATGCGGTCTTACTCAAATTTAAGACCAAATCATTCTTGTAACTATAGGTAAAAGCTTGATCAATACAAGAATGTAAGATTGGAGCTAGGTTTTTTAAACAATCTGAACTGAGAATAGAGGTCATATCATCAGCAAACAAGATTGATACACCTGCGGTCATAACCCTTAAAACATCTGCAATGTAGAAGATAAAAAGTGTGGGTCCCATCACACTACCCTGGGGGACACCCATACTAACATCTCTGTAAGCCGAGGCATATTCAATACCATTGATTTTAATTTTAGTTCTCTGGCTCCTACCTCCAGTATAAGAAAGAACCCAGTCCCTTACAACCCCCTAACACCATTACTTATTAATTTAGCATCCAGAATGTTGTGATTCACTAACTCGAAAGCTCTACTGTAATCGAAAAAAACAGCTGCTATGCTCTTCCTAGAGTCAAGGGACTTTATGATGCAATTTAGAGCAGACATTATTGCATCTTGCGTGGAACAATTCACTCTAAAACCAAACTGTCCACTTGGTAGGATGTAAGCACTGTCCAGATAGGAAACAAATCGTTTATTAAAAGCTTTTTCTTAAATTTTTGAGAATGAGTTAAGAATAGATATTGCTCTATAATTATCAATCCTATCTTCAGGGCCCTTTTTATGGATTGGGCATATTTGTGATAATTTTAATTTCTTAGGGAACAAACCTTCTCTAAAAGAGTCATTAATTAAAATCGTTAAGATAGGAGTAATATACTCAGCAACACTAGACAAAAGTGAACATGGAATTCCATCTTGCCCACATGTATGTTTGCCTGACAATGACCTTAGCAATAGATAAATCTCGAGTTCATCAACAGGTCTGAGAAACATGCTACCATTCAAAGATATTTGCTGAACATTTAATTCCTGCATGCTATTCCTGTCGTCCAAGAGCTGACACACAGAGTCAATGAAGTAGTTATTGAACTGTGAGGCAGCAGATGTATAGTCATTGATTATCTCATTATTTGGATTTTTAAATTGAGATGGATAATTCTTTTTTTAAGAGAATTGCTTTCTTTTTTAATTATTTGCCAAGAAGTTTTAGACTTGTTATTTGAATTTTTATAGATCTTAGAATAAAAATCCTTTTTAGCTTTAGAAATATTAGACTTATGTTGCTTTAGCCTTATCCTATAAGCCTGAGACAGAATTGGATCGTCAGAATTGGAGCATTGCCTATGAAGAAGTCGTAGGTGCTCACCCTCACGAGCTATATGAGGAGTTAACCAAGATCGAGTGTTATATTTCGATCCTTGATTGATAAGTTCAAAAGGAAAAGCTATGTCTATCATGTGCAAAAACAAATTCAGGAAAGAATCAACTTTTCCACAAGCATTTAACCCGGGGACCAAGAGTCTATGCCAGTCAGTTTCTTCCAGTAGTTTCCTAAAATGAATTATATTTGCATCCTTATTAAATTTTCTTACATACTTGAAGGTTGTTTTATTTCTAGGTTCACACTGATAGGCAGACTAACTTGTTGAATCATGTGGTCAGATATTGCATTATTTAAGGTATTTACAGTTATATTATCTTTATCAAGAGTTGTAAAAACATTATCAAGAACAGTTTTAGAATTTTTTTGAATTCTTGAGTGAGTTTCGAAAAGTGGTACCATGCTAAAACTAGAACAGTCATTTTTTACTTGTGCATTTTTATCTTTAATTTTAGGGTCAAAATTAAAATTAAAGTCTCCACAGAATACATAATGAGTATTTTTGTCACTCTTTTTACAGATATCAGATAATATATTATACATAACATTAATAAAATCATTTGGACTAGATAGCGGAGGACGATAAGTACAAACCACAGTTAAAGTATAGGAATCTAGTAAAAAACTTGTACATGTAAATTCACATAGATTTTCAATACCATGAGTCTTCAAAATACAGCTTCTAAAAGTCATATGTTCCCGACAGTAAATGGCGACTCTTTCACCATGACTTCATATCCTAGAAAAGGATGCCGCTGGAGTGTATCCCTCAACATGGAGGGACTTAATTTCTTCAGCTGTACACCATGTCTAAGAGAGAGCTATAGAACTTCTGGTTGCTTTCAGGATTTCAGCAGACATGCTAGATCATCATTCTTGCATCTGAGGCTCCTGATATTGAAATTTATTAAGTTAATGCAACCCTTAGGTTCAGTAATAAGACTTGCATCTTTCTGCACAGAGTAAATCAAATGTATTTGATTTTGAGTAACACTTACATTTGTGTTTAAATTATCAGGAGATGAAAAAAGACCTGGACACAAGCGTCCCCTTTGGTCAAACATTACTGTCCTCTTTGAAAGTTGGTTTGACTAATGGTAACCTTCAAAGAGGCATATACCTCAAGACGTTTAGAGCTATTATTTTTTTCAGGTCCTCTGGGGAGGTGTTTGGGCTCAGACGCATTACATGCAAAGACATAGTTCTCGGTATTCCATGCACAGTGCTATCTTTCTTACCGACAATATATCTCCGCCTTTTCCGGCTGGACTGCTGTTGCCAACCTTCATCATCTGTATTTTTATTTTTATTTTCTGGAATATTAGCTGTTGATCCTAGTTCATGAATATTCTTCATCAACTGGTGAGCCTGGGCCTCCTGAATTGCCGCTTTTACCTGTTGCGGTTGGAAAAATGTTTTGTTGTTTATATCTTGATTTTCGGTGATGACAGCTGATTCCCTTAACCTCACAAAATCTTCTTCTTCATCTTCTTTTCTGGGAGAATGGGACACAATCAGCTGATCCTCAGATGTCACAATCAGCTGATCGCCTGCAGATGATTGTGGGCCTGTCTGCGGGGAGAGGGGGGCAATTGGAGAGATCCCAACCTCACTAATTTGGTTTTCCCGCAATTTGCTCGGTTTTTCGAAAAGACAAAGCCTTTCCTCAAGAAAAGCGACTTTATCCTTGAGCTAATCATTCTTCTCGGCCATTTCCAATACCAACATGTTCAGGAAGCTGTTATTTTTGGTTAAAAACTTGGGTTGTTCTTCTGTACTCACTGCCGCGCCGGTATCGCAATTAACACATAATTATAATTTCATTAATGGCTTCAATCCTGAAGCCAGGGCTTCTCACAACACATTGACTATGGTAAAACTTTCCACATTTAACACAGATTATTTTACCTTTGGTATATTTATTGCAAATTTCACACCTTTTCTTAGGAGTTTCAGATTGTATGACATTACTATCCGCCATCATGAATGATGATGACAAGTCTAATCCTAATGTGGGCAAATAATATCTAGAATTGATTGTATAAAAAAATATTGTCCCATTAAATATCTTTCCAAAAGAGTATCTAATTTAAGTAAAAATGTCAGTCCTCAAGATTTCAATTCGATAGTTATGATGCAGTATGCAGTATCGTTCGCTAAAAAAATAGACCGAATTCTCTATCCCACGAAAGTGATACTGAAAAGCGGGAAAAATGATAATAATAATAACGTATTATTAGTATTATTTATTTCATTTCAAAAATTGAATTAAAGTTATTTCAAATTTTACACCTCGACCAATTCAGAACTATTTGCGCAGCAATCTTAAGACTGATTTTTTCCTTAAAAATTAACAAAACAAATTCCTAAATGGCCTTTCGAGAGCTCTGAATTACAAATTGTCTAGCGAGAAATTCACAGACAACATTGTTTGACTATAATTTGACATAATAAAGTCTAATACAAGTTACTTGTAAAATAAATGGCCAGTCTAACAATAATACACCTTTCACTATCCGGTATAGCAATTATACTTGAATACCTTCTGAAAGACTGATATTTATTAATAAAAATTAGCATTCCAACATTTAGAATTCAGACTAAGCCGCTGGAAATTTGTTGTTTAAAGAGATGGGACATTTCGGTCTATTTATTCAGTATCAGTAGAAGAGCAGACCGCTTGAGATAAATAAACTGGGCGAGTTTCGCAATTTTATGCATACAACCAATTTTCAGATTGTTTTCCTCGTTGAAACGGGTTTGGATCCTAACTTTTCGTTTAAAGTTAGGAACTATAACGTCGAGCGCGCTGATAGGCCTGATCGAAACGGGGGAGGCGTGGCCTGTCTCGTACATAGGTCGCTCTGCTATAAAAGGTGCCCAAACCTTAGAACTCAAATAGAACACGTCTGCATCGAGACGGAGAGCGGCCTGCGTATTTGTGGCGGGTACGCGCCCCCGGTTCTCCGCCTGACAGCGCTAGATCTCTTTGCCTTGTTACCGCAAAACCGAGTATCCCTGCTGATCCCCTATCAGCAGGGATACTCGGTTTTGCGGTGCCAAGCACGTCGAATGGGGCGGCGTAACTAACAGCAGGGGTAGATTATTTAAGAGGATAATCGAGAACAATCTGGAGATGTCCTGTCATAGAAGTCCAAATCCTACCTATCTACGTAGTGACTCGTTCCTGGATATTGCTATTTCCCGGGGAGCGATCAGAACAACGTAACTTCAGGAAATCAATGCCTTAAACTCGGATCATTTGCCAATCAAGATTGGATTGTACTGCAGGGTCCCTGTATTGCCAAACGACACCGTCGTTTCGTACAAGAATATTGATTGGCGAGAGTTCCGGGCTAGGCTTAGCGAACTATCATCCCTGAGCAAATAGTCACTGTCCAGGATCTTGAGAGAGAGGTCGCAACTCTAACATCAAATATCCAGCGCATACGCGATGCTATGTGCCCTAGGGTGGCAATACGCCCTAGGACAGAAGCCCTTCCCGAACCAATCCTTGATCTTATTACATAGAGAAACCGCTTTCGACGTAGATGGCAGAGAAACCGGACACAAATGGGATCCGCTCATATTAATGCACTGACGGAGGAGATTAGGGTAAAAATCCGGGAGCATCGCGACCAAACGTGGCTCGCGTATATCAACACCGTGAGTAGGGAAGATGGCTCGCTGTAGAAGCTAGCCAAACGAGTTCGAGGAGGCTATACGCAAATCCCTGTCATAAAACACAGGTGTCATGACGTTATGAATGACATAGGGAAAGCCGAGGCCTTCTCGGACTACTTGGAGGGCGTCTATAGCGAGGCACCCGACACCTTACCGGATCAAGTACATTACAGTCACACTGTGAATGTGTTTAGGCAGCATAAGTACCCCATCCCTCCGTCAGTTCTTGATAAATCGAGAATCACACCGGCGGAGCTCCGCAAAGCACTCTGTCATCTTCCGAGAAACAAAGCGCCCGGCCCGGATAATATTCCGAACATTATCCTTAAAAATTTGCCTAAGAAAACACTGATCCATTACATGCATATTATTAACGCGGTCATACGACTGCAACACTTTCCCAAACCTTGGAAAGTAGCGTGCATCATACACTTCCCTAAACCGGGCAAAGAGCCGTCCTTAACCTTATCATATAGGCCAATCTCCCTGCTCAACACCCTCGGGAAGGTTGCCGAAAGGCTTATTTTACTGAGGATAAACAGGGTTGTTGATCAGCTTAATATCTTGCCCCCCGAACAATTCGGCTTTCGAGGCCAGCATGGCACTGTCATGCTGGCAGCGAAGCTAGCCACTGACCTTTATGAGGGATTTAACAATGATCAGTCCACTGCCCTACTTTTGCTGGACATTGAGAAAGCGTTTGACAGGGTATGGCACGATGGGTTGCTATATAAGCTGCTGGTAATTCACAGCATGCCGTTGTACGTAGTAGCACTCATCGAGTCATATCTTGCCGGACGCACATTCTCCACTAGGATAGGCAAACAAACCTCCAAAAACAGAACTCTGTCAGCAGGAGTGCCGCAGGGTACCGTATGGTCGCCGCTACTATTCAGTGTTTTTATAGCAGACATCCCGTCTCATCCTAATACCTGTAAAGCCCTGTTCGCTGACGACACAGCGATATATTCCCGAAATCCTATAGCTGAGGTAGCGAAATCAAGAATAAGTGAGCACATGGATATCTTGATTCCATTCTATGAAAGGTGGAAGATTAATCTCAACCCTTCAAAAACGGAATTAATCATAATCTCCCGAAAAAGAAATGACATCGCTATTACCCCCCTTTTAATAGGCAACACAGCCATCTGCCCTAAAAACAGGGTAAAGTATCTTGGCCTAACCCTCGATAGTAAGCCGAATTTTAGTAAGCACATCGAGGCAATCGTTGGAAGGAATGAAGGGATAAAGAAGGGACTAGGACTCCTGATAGCAGGAAGATCCTACTTAAGTCCTGCGAATAAACTTGTATTATATCGCTCAGTCATAAGACCAGCCCTGATGTATGGTTCCCCAGTGTGGTGTTCGGCGGCAAAGTGTCACAAAAAGAAGCTGCAGGTTCTCCAAAACAGCTACCTAAGGGCAGCTTTTTCTCTTACCCTAAGGGATCGAGCCAGAACGGAAGACCTGCATGCATGGGCGAGAATCGAAACCGTCGATGAATACATCGATAATCATGCATGTAGGTTTTTCGAAAGGCAGATCCGGGGATCGACTCTGACAGCACACATCGCCGATGTTCGATACAACCCCGAACGCCGCACGGCACCATATATCGGGAAATCACGCTGTTCTACAAGCAACGTATGCCGCCATGACTCTATTCCCCTCAGGAATAGAGTCACTACAATAAACCACCCTAAAATGACCCTTCCAACAACTTCTAAAAGTAAAATCGCATAATTTAAAAAGTTCGTAATAACAGGAGCGCAGAAGCCAGTGGGAAACCGCGGGTAAGCCGCGGCTTACCAGCCAGCTAGCCGTGTCCGAACATGGGGGCGTGGCTTGCTTAACGACTTTCCCGACCTATAAATGCGCAAATACCGCCACATTTAGCTCACTTGATTTCTACCTACCGAAGCATCCATGTCTCCGCAGTCGATACCGCGGGGGCTCGAACTGTGAGCCTTGATATCATTGCATCCACACTGGAATAGACTTAATTCATTAAGTCTTCTCTTGTAAATAGTATATGTTAGCTCTAATTATTGTTGTACAGTGTGTTGTCATTTTAACTTATGAACTCCTGCTCTTATAGAGCATTTAAGCAGGGGTTTTCTTTATTTTTTTCCCTGCATTTCCACTGGGTACTAACATAAATAACTAAATAATGCAACACAACTTCTATCCTAGCTTTCGCTAATTCTCAAGTGGTAACGACATTGACGGGGTTACCCAAGTAATGTTCGAACATACAGCAGTACCACGAACCCTAGATTTAAGTAGGTAATAAGATCAACCCCCTACGGGTGCCAAACTGTTGGCCACGGTGCTGCAGCAACAGCGCCAGGCGAAACAATAGTTTAAATTGTTTAGCTAGTAGCTACTCTGGCATATTTAACCTAGGATTAGTGATTCATTAATGTGTAAATTTTGAAATAATAAATATGCTTATGCTTGAGATAAATGAATAAAAAAATTGTAGTCCAATACAACAACTGTGCAGAACTATAAATATCTTTGAAAGATATAATGTAATGGTGCATCTGCTTTTAAATAGTAAGAGCATCGCATTTCGGGGCGTATTTTCGCCTTCACATGCTGTAAATATCACTTACATTCGTACGACATGACGTATATGTTTTTAATTTAAAACCAGCCACTCTGACAAGCGCTAATTTTGCATGGGACGTTTTCCGAGTGCCTGTACGCGCTTAAATTTATGCCCCGTCGACACGCGCCCAAATTATTTCCTCCTTACCGAGAAAACGGCGCGCCGTGTTTTAATTTCACTGTAATTGGACGGGACCGGGATATTTCCGAACGCTTTTAATCTGCACGTTGTTTTTTTTTTTGGTATTTTTTCCCCGGTGCGCGTAACGTATAGCCTAATTAAAAACGATAGTCGAATTTTGACGTCTTCATTTTCTCCGTCTTTGAACTTTTATTTTATAAACACTCAGAAATATTTTTTATGATTCGGCATAAAAAGCTTGGATTTTCTACTTTGTCGACTTTTATATATTTTTTAAATCTCATCAAATATGTCCAAAGTGTTCCATGGTAAATGTTACCCCCTTCAACTTTTTAATGGAAAGTTTTTCGAAAATTGAAGGGCTTGATCTAAATGCCTTGACTATAGTAACCATATCTATATAAGTTGTCAAAAAACGCGTGGCAGATTAAAGTCATGTTTTTTTAAAATATCATAGCAAGAAAGGCCTTTTTATGCTGATAGGGATATTTTATAGAGTAAGGCTAAAAAACCGAAAATTCTTTTAACATTTTAAAATTTATTATCAATTTAATAAAGTATTTAGCTATTAGCTTAAATGCATAATCGATAACCTCTTTTTAATTTTTCTAAGGCTCTGTGCAGCCAGTCATGATAGTTGTAATTTATATTATATTATATTTCTTCCCTAATTTTCTTCTTTTATAATATTTTTATTGTCGTGTAGTTTAAAATAAATTTCATTTTTTAGATAACCCCATAAAAAATGTCCAAAAAAGTAAGGTACTGACTATTTGCTGGCCATGATATTATCTCATATCCAATTTGGGTATTTGTTATCCACATAATTTCCTGAGATAATATTATGCGCAGGTTGCTCACATTTTGTAAAAGTTCATTAACTGGTAGTAGTAACATAGTATTTGTGCGAAAAAAAAATTTCCACCGGCAAATGTAAGCACTATTATCCCAAAAACCATGCTACTCAGGAAATTGTGTCCGATCCTGAAACCTATTTGCAGATCAATTTGGTAAAATCTACACTAAGGAGAACCTCACAAATCTTCCTTCACTCCCACTAGAAACTAGATCAAATCGGGAGCTGGAAATAGTTGTTTTCACACCAGAAAAGATAAAAGAAGCATTAAGAGCCATGAAATCGGACTCTAGCCCTGGCCCGGACTATAACCCAACGGTATTCCTGCAAAAGTGTCAAGACTCTCTGGCAGCTGTTTTAGCAGAGGCTATGAACCAGTGTATTGAATCTGGAAACTTTCCAGAGATCTGGAAGAGTGCCCATGTCATCCCCTTTTTTAAAAAAGGAACCAAATACAGTGCCATTAATTACAGACCAATAAGCCTTACATGTAGCCCTTGTAAGCTGATGGAAAAGGTTATTGTCAAGGAAATTACATCATTCCTTCTAGAAAATGAAAGTATACCACCAGATCCACACGGATTTCTTCCCAAAAGATCAACAGTCACGAATTTAATAATATGCTTAAACCGATGGATAAAAAGTTTTGATGAAAACCAACCCGTGGACATACTTTACCTACATTATGAAAAGGCCTTCGATAAGGTACCACACGCCAGACTCTTGATAAACTGAAGCACCTTGGCATACGAGGAATATTACTCACTTGGATCGAAAACTTTCTGAAAGCACGAACCGGCAAGGTAAGAGTTGAAAATCAAATGTCCAAACCATACGATGCTCTTAGTGGAGTACCTCAGGGTTCCGCCATGGGCCCATCTGGCTGATTACATCAAGTCTGACCTGGCATTTTTTGCTGATGACACTAAGATCTTTGGAAATCCTCTCACTAGCAGTCACACACTGACTGATGACCTAATCTCATGGGAAGCTTGGACACGAGCCTGGCAACTACAGCTCAATAAAGATAAGTGTACTTGTCTTCATATAGGAAAAAATACCCCTCAGCACAATTACTATCTTAAGACTAGACCACAAAAACATGTGGAAAAACAGCAGGATTTGGGAGTAACATTAAGTTCCGATCTTAAATGGTAAACACACACAGCAAAAATTGTCAAGAAATCAAACTCAATTCTGTTCCTCATTGGAAAAGCCCTTGAAAGCAAATCATTGGAATTTATAACAAAGCTGTATAAGTCCCATGTGAGACCAATCCTTGAATATGCGCACAACGTGTGGAGTCCCTATTTTGCAAAGGATATAGAACTTCTCGAAAAAGAGTCCAGAGACGGGCCACAAAAATTCCACTAGAAACTAAACACTTGCTATATGAAGAACGACTGTAAATATTCAATCTTCCAACATTGAGAGAAAGAAGACTAAGAGGGGACCTTATAGAGACTTTTAAAACCTTAAATGGGTACTATGCGCTTGACCTTAACATCTACCAGGTCAATGAAAATGCAAACCTACGTATTGTCGAAAGAGCGGTGTGCTAAGCCCAGAACAAATTTTATCTCTAATCGAGTGGTGTATCCGTGGAACTCGCTGAGAGAAGAAACTGTCACCGTTTCCTCCATAAATGTTTTTAAAAACAGAGCAGACGAGGACTTGCAAATTATTAATACCACTTCACTATCTGTAGTCTTTCAAAATGCAACCAGGTCAACGGTGACTATGTTGAAAATTTTTTGTTATCAAAAAGATGCCCTATTCATTTCTAATGTTTTGTTTTAAATTCGTATTGTAGTTCATCATTGAAAATAAATATTTGTTTACTTTTTCTATTTTTTTACCGACGAATTTTCTAAAATGTGATCTGTTATTATATTATTTATGCGATTTTCTATCTAACTTATTTTACAACTAAATTGATACCTATATTATCTTTGCACAAAGCTAAATAGTACAAGTCTTATTGTCATACGATACTGCATGCAATAATAAACTAGCAAATATCTGAAAAGTGGTAAATTTTGTAGCCAAAAGAACCATGCAGTCGCCCAGAAAAAAGGTATAGCCGTTTTAATGGCCAAATAGTGTTGCAGGTATCTATCTATCAGATACAGCAAAATAGATATCAGATTATTTTTCTCGTCTTTGAAAACCCCCGTGTATGGCTATATGACAAACAGTTGGGAAAGTATTAAATAAAACCTCAAATAAAATTTTAACCATTAGTGCTATTACTTTTGGATCAGACAGCAATGCAGTTCGAAAGTTTTATTAATTTTGGTGTAATTTCCATGTTTTTTTTCTAGTAATAATAAGATTATAGACCCATCCTAGTCAATGGTTAATTTTCGTTAAATAAGAATCACTTCTGTCAATAGACATGTGTATGCTGCCATGTTGGGATTTAAGGAAATTTACGAAGCGATGCCAAATAAGAATAAAAAAAAACTTTAACTCGTTGTTAATAGCTTGTTGGGCTTAGATGGCCATATGGGTGTGTGCTATACGTCGACTTTTTGCTGCCTAGGCTTAACGTTTACGAGGCAAAGTATTAAAGGCTCTATCTTATTTTAAATTAGATTAGTCGCAGATTTAATGTGTTCTTTAAAAAAAATTGCTTAAGTTTTAACACGCTTTTGTTGATTTAAATTTAGGAGCATTATTAAATTAAGTTGTATTTATTTACTCATCCATTTAAATAGATTTAATTCAGTTAACTCGTTTATTACCTATAAATTTAAAAATTAAAAAAAAAGCACGATGTGTAACCCAATATATTCCCGCATATCACATTTTATAGTCTTAATTACAATGTCTAATGCCATAAAAACGTATGTCGTTTATCAAGAGACAAATTGATACAATTAAATACGTGTCTTCTAAAAAAAGAATGTTTTCTCCTACATTAGACCTTTTATATTATATACAGGTTTTCAAACAAATAATATACGATGTATTTAGGCGGTAAATAATTAAGTTCTAAAAGCATCGGATATAACGAATTTAAGTTAAAATTAATTGAGTAATTAGTTTGAGTTATGTCTCTGATGGGTAGAGCACCGTCGTTTATATACACGTTATTTCGGCGGCACTTAAAGGTGTAGGCCGGTAAAACAAGGAAGTTAAAAGTATACTAGTTTAGAAAATTTAATTTTGGTTAAGTACGATATTTTACTCTAATAATAAAAATAATTTTAAAAAATAACTTTATTTCAGAAATCATATAAAGCACAAAATGCAGATGCCTTAAAATTTAATACCTGGTATATACTGTAGTGAAATAGTGTTTTTGGTACGAGAGTTTTCATTTTCTCCATTCTATATGTTTCTTGGAGTGCTGAATCCAAGTCTAAAGTTTTCTTACCAAATTTTGTGAGGCAACATTGCAAAAAATGCAAAAGGGTAAAAAATGGTAGTTTTGGAAGTCTTTTGCTTATAACTCGAAAAACCATAAAGATTTTCGAAAAATGAAGATACATAAAATTTCCTTCAAATTCCATTCTTTATATCAAGCTCTTAGTATTTCTTCAAAAACCCACTTAATTTATTATCAAATAACATTATCTCAATCACTTGATTATTTAATTATCATATTATTTGAGCCATTGTCTCTTAGAAGGTCCTGGCTGAGGCTCTTAGATGGCGAGAGATCCTGGCTGAGGCTCCTCGATGGCGGAACGTCCTGGCAGAGGATCGGATTCTTCATAAGCAGCATCGGAGATTGAGCTGAAAACTAAGAGAAATCGTGAACAAAACATTAACTTGTGATTTTGCTATTAAACACATCTTTCACATTCTTCTTCGGCCTCAACGCTGACATCCAGGGGCTCGACGTTTTCACACAACCCGTTGCATATTGTGCATATTGGAGAGCAATAAAAGCCTGTCTCCCTGCATCCACAATTTCGCTGGCAGCCTTTCATGCACATCCAAACCAGTCCGGTGCTGGTTTGGACGTGGTTGCAACGAGCACAAGGCCACAAGTTGCTTTTTTTCACCCCCACTCGTTCGGGTCTCTTTGTTGTTCATTGAGTCTGGTTTGTCCAGATAATCACTGCTATACCCGAAAGTAAACTCTCTAAAGCAGCTTCAGTGGGAGGTACTGTGGCAATGTTGGGTTTACTTTTGTAAGATGATGATGATATATATTGTCTGTATCTCAAATTGTTTAAACTAAATCTCTCACAAAGCCGTGAAAAATATGTTGCCTGCTTGGGCAGTCTCGTGCTAGTGAGCTCGCAGGTCTTTGAAAACGTCAATAACTGGTACCAAGTCATTGTGCTTTTGCCGGACTTTCAAAATTTTCAATTTCCCTTGATTAAATGGAGCGGAAGTGGTGTCACAACCACTCATCGCGTGCAGGAACAATATATAGTCTGATAGATGAGAATCGTAGATGGTTTGAGACACCTCTCGTTTTTCTGGTTTCATGGAAGGGACATTGCTTATATCAGAACTACCCACCAAAAGGTGGATATCTTCCCTTACCACTGCTGTCACGTGTTCATTTGAAGGGGCCATTTACGTGCTATTCTAATTATTAGAATATCCAGCATTCTCCACTGCTTGCTGTGACTCGATGTTTGCTTTATTCAGCTTCAGCATAAGCATAAATATCAACCGACTCTTGTTTGTGCAATTTGCAAGAAAATTCTCCTGCGACAGTGGATACCATCGATTCAGTAAATGATATGATGCAGCAGAATATTTTCGTTGCTCTCCAAGTGCAGTCCAAGAATTCATTTATATAAATTTCAAAAAAATCATAAAACAAGCACTTATGTTTGAAGATTAACTACTTTTAGGAAACCAATTAGTTACATCATGTAAGATACTTTAATTGATTAATATATCTACTTCCTATTATTGAATTAGTATCGTCTGCTTTTGGTAATAATCTGGACTTGCGAGTTTTTTTCTTGTTATGCTCACTAGTTGCGTTCGATTATCCAGAAGAGGGGCCAGCGATTTTAATGCATTACCTCTCACACCATATAACTCTAATTTTTTTAATAAGTATTGCCCTATTCAGGCAATCGTAGGCCTTTGATAAATCTATAAAGACACTAAATGCTATTTCATCTCTCTCCAAAAAAACCAAAATTGAAAAGTCGAATTACAGGGGAAATATGATCATGCAACCAGACTGGATTGCACGCTCTAATTAACACCGTTAAGATCTTCAGCGGGAACATAAACATGTCATTTGGACTTGACAAATGCACCATCATCAACCTCAAAAGGGGCGCCATGGAAATCCAGAAAATCAATGACAGGATATCGAGAACTTACATCCCGAAGATACATACAAGTATTTGGGAATGTCTCAGAAACAACATATCGACCACACGCACCTGAAGAATATATTCTCAGAGAAGTACAAGAAGAGGGTACTCAAGGTTCTGAACACCAAACTCTCATCTAAGAACCAGATCTTTGCTCTGAACACCTGGGCAGTGCCTGTCTTTACCTTTGGTAGGTATCCTTAAGTGGTCTGATGCGAACCTAAATGGACTCGATAGGCTATTCCAGCGACCGATGACCAAATTCCGATATGTGCACACCAATGCATCGGTCAAGAGGCTATACCTCCCCCGAGCAAGAGGCTGTCGAGATATGATGAAGTTGCACAGAACCCAGGAGAAGAACATACGGCAACAATTGCTAATATCCTAAGATGGTCTGATGAAAATAGCAGCCCAGGAGAATCGAGGATATACGTCACTGAATCTACAACACCGCAATCTCGAGTTCGACATAAGCTCAAGGCAGGAAGATCAAACCACCTAGATGGGACAAGCCTTGCATGTTAAGTTTCCAAGAAATCTAGAAGCTAACAACGTCGATAAGCCGATCTCACTAGGATGGCTCGGCGCCGGGTACCTCTACCCTGAAACCGAAGGATTCTTCATGGTCATCCAGGACAGAGTTATCAGGACTCGCAACTATGAAAAACGTTGTCTAAGACTTGACAAGTGTAGGAAGTGTGGAGCGGTGGGTGAATCTATAGAGCATATCATCGCTGGCTGTAGATCACTCGCAGATAGCGCATACCTAGAATGTCAGAATCAAGTGGCCAAAATCGTCCACAAACAGCTGGCTCTCAAGAACGGACTCCTTAAAATATGCCCACCGTATTACAAATACCAGCCCCAAGCAGTCTTGGAAACAGATAAAGCGGTACTGTATTGGGACAGGTCTATGGATAGAACGGTGGACTACAACAGACCGGACATCGTTATCATAGATAAGGAGAAAAAGACTGAAACTATCATTGACATAGATGTGCCGCTATCTCATAACGTCAGAAGAACTGAGACAGAAAAAGTAAAAAGAAAATACGAAAACCTTGCAGTAGAGCGGAAGAAGGTCTGGCAGCTGACTCACAATCCCACTGGTAATTTCGGCTGAAGGGATCACTTCGAAGAATCTCCCTAAAAATCTTCAGGATCTCGGATTATCTCATACATATACGTATATACTTCAGACATGCCATATAACCCGCAGATTCTTGAACGGAGCTTGAGTGGGGGGAACAGAATCGTTTTTCCACCAGGTTACCCCAGCCTAGTAATCAGGCTAAATCGTTATCAGCGAAAGCTGAGTTAGCGTGGATGATAACAATAATAGATAATAAAAATAATAATAATAAAAAGAATGGCAGTCCATACACAACAAGACCCTCCAAACAGCACCCCAGAGCTCCTTTTGGACACCATGCGACAGAAACTTTATGTTAAAGTCAACAGGCTACGCAGATATAGACAATCAACCAAAAGAAGAGAACAAAACGCACTATTTCGGCGTAGCGAGAGAGACTTTTACCGCAGTCAGGTAAATGTGAGCCAACCCCCAACTGGCCAGAGCGTTGAGAACTTCTGGAGAGAAATATGGGCCAACGGGGTAGAACATGTGGAGAATGCCACCTGGATAACATCTGCAGAAGAGAGAGTCTCTGGAATTCTGGCGATTGTCATTGTGGACTTTTCGGTAGAAGATGTCACTTCTGCAGTGAATAAAACCCCGAACTGGAAGGCCACGGGCCCTGACGGTATCCACCACTTTTGGCTGAAGAGGTTGCTCTGCGTTCACCCATTCCTTTCTAGATTTTTATCTTTGTTTCTCCGTGAACCACACCAAATACCGACGTATATGACGAAAGGCAGGACGTTTCTGCTCCCCAAAAACTGCAATAATACTCAGGATCCCTCCAAATATCGACCCATCACCTACTGTGCACCCTCTATAACCTCTTGCGTTCCTGATAAAATCTACAGTTATTTAGAACAACACTCTGTGTTGGCCTTAGGGCAAAAGGGCTGTACCAGAGGGGCACAAGGTGGGGAACTTGTCATCGACTATGTGGTAATGGAGTAGGCGTACTAAAATTCTCGGAAAATATTTACTGCTTTCATCGACTACAAAAAAGTCTTCAACAGCGTGCCACACTCTTGGCTCATTCGTATGCTAGTGCACACGAATGGAGGTTCTATTCACTCCCAGCCTATCCCTATTAACAGAGGCATTTTCCAGGGGGACAGCCTCAGCCCATTGTGGTTCTGCCTCGCGCTGAATCCGTTATCGGCACTCCTCAACGGTACCGGGTATGGGTTTCTTGTCAAGGGAGCTGAAACCACGCAGTATAGGTTATCCCATTTGATGTATATGGATGATATCAAATTATATGGGGCCAGTGAGAGATATATCACTAGTTTACTGCAATTTACAGAACAGTTCTCCAATGATATTTAGATGTCGTTTGGATTAGACAAGTGCCGTAGACTTAGTATCGAGGGGGGCCAAGTGGTCCAGCGAGAATTTCAGCTAATAGATGAGAACTACATTGAAGCTATGAACTTGAACGATGCTTACAAGTGCCTAGGCTTCGAGCAGGGCCGACGCGTCCAGCACAAGGGCATACGTGAAAAGGTCACCCAAGTTTTCCTACAAAGAGTCAGCGACATCCTCAGGTCAAGGCTCAAAGGTAAAAATTTATTTAAGGCGATAATACCTTCGCCATCCCGGTCCTGAAGTACACTTTTGGTGTTATTAAGTGGTCAGTGATTGAGCTTGGAGATGTTAAGAGGAAGACGCGTGGGCTACTGACTAAGCATCGAGTGCACCACCCGAGATCAGCGGTGGAGCGGATCACCTTACCCCGTCAGGAGGGAGGACGCGGCTTAATAATCCAAAAGTATTTCCTAAAGCAGAACAACATCTTGCACCAGGCAATCAGGAAATCGGACAACAGGTACACTCCATTGGACTTACTCCATTATAATGGCAACGAACTTGAAACTGATGCCACTTACGTACAACAAAAAAGGCAGGGGCTGTACTGGAACCGGTCTGTCCTAACGGACCGAACAATCATCGTCTACAACATTATATTAACCGACAAAGTCTCAAAGGAAACGTCTCCACCAGTGGTGGAGACTCGAATGATAATAATAAAGGAAAGACAAATACATAGGCATGGTGAACCGACAAAGAGACCGAAGCAGAAAGGAAGACAACAGCGAAGGCAACGAAATGGAAAACGTCAACCCGAGTCAACCTGAAACAAAAAGGGTTAAACAGATTAAAGAAGGATTGAAAAAACAGAAGAGAAGAAAACAGACAACAAGGTGGAAGGAAAAGGCCCTACATGGACAAATCGCAAAGGAGTCGGAAAAGGAAACCGTCAACACAATTGCATCATGGAAGTGGCTCACCCATGCAAACCTAAAAATAGAAACCAAAGCACTGGTAACTGCATGTCAGGAGCAAGCTATAGCCAAGGAAAGGATAATGAAGGCAGACATAAACCCAAAATGTAGACTGTGCCACGCCCATTCTGAAACCATCCACCATATAGTGTCAGGGTGTCCCATCCTAGCGAAGAAAGCCTACCTGAACCGCCACAATACAGTCGCCGCCCACCTGCACTGGAACATCTGCAAGAAGTATGGAGTAAAAGTACATGAAAAATGGTATAAACACAGCCCAGACCCCGTCATCGACTCTCCCGAAACCACAATAATATGGGACACACAAGTGGAAACTGACAGAACCATACTAGCAAACAAGTCTGACCCCTGACATCATAGTGAAAGACAAGAAGCAGAACACATGTATGCTAATAGACGTAGCAATCCCTTCGGACTACAATATTACTCAGAAGGAAGCAGATAAACTCCTGAAATACAAAGATCTACAAATTGAAATACAACGCCTATGGAACATGAAAACAATAGTAGTCCCCGTAGTAATCGGCGCCACAGAATTGATATCGCACAACACCTGTGAAACGATAAAGCAACTCCCCGGAACCCACAATCTGTTGTCACTTCAGAAAGCGGTTGTACTGAGTACCGCTCATATAGTACGGAAAGTACTATAGGAAACCAGCAGCAAGCACAAGACCAACATTGAAGAAAGAAGGTACACGGTGCGTACCCGATTACTTGGTCAGAAAACCAAACCATAGCCTCAAAGAAAAAGCTATGTAATACCGAAGATATAATAATAATAATAATAATAATAAAAATAATAATAAAAATAAATAAACTTTATTTAAATGATATAAAAAAACAAAAATGAGAAAAATCCCGGTTTTACATACGTCAAATAAGGTGCCATTTCATTTAAGGAGCATAGTTTAAAAATGCAATTTTTGGAGAGTTTTTGAAAAAAAAAACAACAATATTTTATAAATAGATTAGGTTAAATGTGGCTACACCTCTAGAAAGTATTTAAGCTAAGCTTCCGAATAGGCAAAAGTTTATCGATATATCTTCAAAAATAAAGATAAAGTTGGTGGGACTTTTATTTATTCGGTATTGCTGCTTAAAGCAAATTGTTCTTTCAAACATATATAGACAATGAGCAATGGATCTCTTAAAAAATCCTAAAATTTGTTTCATCATTCGAATTAAAAATTTTGCATTTGTTTGAAAAGAAGTTGCTATACTCGTTAATGAAAGGCCTTAATTTATTAAATAACATATCCCGGTCTAACAAATTAATTTTCCGAACATGTATGGAGGCAATTGGTTAAGTAAAAAATTGAACATACTTATATCATATGTATGTACACGAAGGGCAACTAAGGAAAACGGCCCAGTCCAAATTAAAAGCAAATAAGATGAGCAATGCCTAATGAAAATATCTTAAATAATATTTGGGAAATACCAAAAACTCTTCCTTTAATCTGCAAAAACAGACAGTGAGATCAATTTTTTATGTTTACATCAAAAAGTCATTCATTTGGTACCTCATCACAGCAATCACCTTTTGTATAAAAATTACAGTGCCTTTCTTGTATAAAGCCACTGTAATAAAAATTATCCTAAAATTATGCCATTCGCGACATCTCGTGGAAGAACACCAAAACTGTGTACCATAGAATCTGATGCAGTATAAGATCCTTTACACAAATAGAGCACTATATAAAAATCGGCCTCTCCTATTGGTCGATCCGCATGGCCCTCCGCTCGCTACGGTGGCTCAAGAAAAGGAAACTAACCAAGTGAATCTGATGTCTATTTTCGAATTTAAAATGTCCTTCACCAATTTGTCATTACGTCCTATAAATATTTACATCGTTATTATTACTGTTTTATTACACTATAGATTTTGATAAATTTAATAAATATTTTTATTTTGTCATCGATTTTAATTACCTTTGAGTACAACTCCTCTTCAAGTAGGTTTTAATATTGTTATAAATTTAAACTCCTGCTGGTGATTCAGTGTTCATTTGTCTACAGTTTTTCTAAAAAATGTAGATGGTAAGATTATGACTTGGCCAATGTCTGCAGAAAGCTCATTTTACCCAAATGTTAGAGATGAAATGATCCCTCCTAAGCAGATACTCTATTTGGATATAAATGCACTTTTGAGGTGTAAAATCATTGAAATCGGGTGGAAAATTAAAAGCATTTGAAAAACAAAAATGGGCTACTTTAATTTGGTCCAAGTGTATGTATATCAATTGTTTTAGCCAAGTAAATATTATATACATTTTGCGCATTCCTTTCATGAAAGATGCCTTCATATCTTCCCTAGAAATCATCTGCAGCGGATTTAAAAATTATTTTTTTTTTCAATTTTAGGCAGAACATACAATGATCTCAACCAATATCCAGTCTTCCCATGGGTCCTCACCAACTTTGATTCGAAGGAATTGGATCTGAGCCAACCCAGCAACTACAGAGACCTTTCCAAGCCAATAGGCGCGCTAAATCCCAGTAGGAAGGCTTACTTCGAGGAGAGGTATTCTACCTGGGAGCACGACAGTATTCCGCCATTCCACTACGGAACGCATTATTCTACTTCCGCATTTGTATTTAACTGGCTTATAAGAATGGTAATCTCTAATCTCGCTCATTTTAAAATATATGAATTTATATCGTATTTCTTTTCTCAGGAGCCTTTCACGACAATGTTCCTTGCACTCCAAGGGGGCAAATTCGATTACCCTAATCGATTGTTCTCCTCGCTGGCGTTATCCTGGAAAAACTGCCAGAGGGACACCTCCGACGTTAAGGAACTAATACCCGAATTCTACTTCTTGCCCGAAATGTTCGTAAACTCCAACAGGTACCGCCTGGGGATCAACGAAGACGGAAGGCCGATCAGCGACGTAGAACTACCACCGTGGGCCAACACCCCTGAAGAGTTCGTCAGGATAAATCGCATGGCGTTAGAATCTGAATTTGTTTCGTGTCAATTACACCAGTGGATCGATCTCATCTTTGGCTACAAGCAAAAGGGGCCGGAAGCTGTCAGAGCGACGAACTGTTTCTATTATTTGACTTATGAAGGAAACGTGGACTTGGACTCCATAAACGATAAAGTCATGAGGGAGGCGGTCGAAAACCAGATCAGAAATTTTGGACAGACGCCTTCGCAGTTGCTGATGGAACCACATCCGCCAAGAAGTTCTGCGATGCATTTAGTAAGTTGTTTAGTCAATTAAATTGAAACCAACTTATAATTTATGGAATGAGGTTCATAAGTACTAATTTTTTACAGTCACCAATGATGTTCTCTACTATCCCAGATGATATCTGTATGACAATGAAGTTCCTATCAAATAGCCCGATAGTTCACATCTCTGCTAATACTTATCCGCAGTTACCGAACCCCTCAGTGGTTACCGTATCCATGCATCAGCAGTTTGCTGTGAACAAGTGGAACTCTGCTTACGCAGCGGTAGCTCAATCCCCCAGCTACGCGGAAACGCCCAAAGACCAAACGGCAAACAACCTGCCCTTGTCCATGGACCCCGTTCTGTGTAAGTTAGAATGTAAGCTATCACCTCTTTCTATCTCTATGGTAGATTTGTAGTTTGTGTAGTGTTGCACGTATTCGTTTGTTGTTCATTATTTGAAATATATCCCTACAAATATACATATACATAATGCCTAGCCACCTTTGCTATTAACTTATATTAAATTTTCAGCTCTAACCAACAACAGCAACCAACAGAATCAAATGTTGCGCCGCAACCTAGGCGACAATTTCAGCCAAAACCTGAAGATCAGATCGAATTGTTTCGTGACCACCGTCGATTCCAAGTTCCTAATAGCGTGCGGATTCTGGGACAACAGTTTCCGCGTGTTTTCGACCGAAAGTGCCAAAATCGTTCAAATTATTTTCGGACACTACGGGGTCGTTACCTGCCTATCGAGATCGGAATGCAACATAACCTCGGATTGTTACATCGCATCCGGATCGGCCGACTGTACCGTGTTGCTGTGGCACTGGAACGCCAGGACGCAAACTATCGTCGGCGAAGGAGAGATTCCGACGCCTAGAGCCACGTTGACTGGCCACGAACAAAGAGTGTCCAGCGTTGTCATATCGGCTGAACTGGGATTGGTGGTTTCAGGATCGTACAGTGAGTATTTTTGAAGTGAAACTTCTTAACGCGCGCCGGGAGTAAAATTTGAAGGCGGCGAGATGTCCCGAAAAACCGACGACACGACGAGCGGTCACGAAAAACGGTCATGGACGTTTATTGTGATATCTTTGTTAGTTTACAAGATAAAAATATGGGATTTGCTCTATTATCTTGTCAAGACAGATGCGAAACTTTTATGAAGAATAGTTTTTTTTCATTTAGGCTTTCCCTTTTTGTTAATTGAGTGATATTATTTAAAAAAAAAAACAACTTTTTAACCAAATCCGAGGCTAGGGTGTTTAAGTTTAAGAAGTTTCACTTTTGATATGCGCACATAGTGCACACGCTTTTTTTAGAATAGAATAGAATAGAATAGAATAGAATTTATTATTGATACAAGCTAACAAAGCTTTTCACACGTCATTACAACTTGTAGTATAATTAATTAAATAAGTCAACTAAAATAAATCTACAAAATAACACTTACAAATATGCCAAAACTAGTAGAAACAATATTATGGATAAATACAGGACAAAAATAAACAAAATATACACAAACTTTTAGATACAATATAAATCACATTATACAAATTAAATGCTATATAAAAGGAAAGCAGAACAAAAAAAACCGAAACTCGAAAACAGTCAGACACAGTGTGGCAATCCCTTAAATATGTTTTCTAGTGAGAAGAAGGCACTTCGCATTAGAATTGGTTTTAGGTATGATTTTAAACTTTTTGGCGGCATGAGCTTGACAGCAACCGGCCGCAGGTTGTACAGCTTGATACCATAGTAGTTAACCCCAGCCTGTCCTCTAGTCAGTCTAGTATATGTTGTCACTAGGTTATTTCTATGTCTAGTTTCATAGTCATGTTGGTTTGCGTGCGTATCGTGTGTATCGAGATATGTTTTATGTACATTATGGACTTCAAGGCATAGAGACAGGGCAAGGTGAGTATTCCCAGTTGTACAAAAGTACCCCTGCATTCGTTCCAATACCTGAGAACACCCACCACTCTTACAGCCCTACGCTGAAGGCCGAATAGGCGATGTCTGATTGAAGAATGTCCCCAAACCACAATCGCATAGGCAAACCTAGACTGAAATGGGGCAAAATAAGCCACCCTCAAGACTGGAGCGAATACCCTGTCAGCCAATTGTTTAAGGACAAAAACACTATCATACAAGGCACTGCTAATCGTATCTCCATGCTGACGCCATCTCATATTGGGGTCCAAAGTCATTCCCAGGTACCCAACTGACTCTGGATTGTCCTCAAAAACTCCAAGGTCCCGTGTGGAGGATATCATAGTTACGGTCTTTGTTCTGTTGAGTGCTAATCTGTTACATGTAAACCAGTCCTCCGCTTTCGCCCCCCCCCC